>JAJOZX010003703.1:357500-365000 GCA_023014485.1 Bathynomus jamesi | reverse complement strand
AAAAAAAAAAAGAAAAATGGCATAATTGAGCCTTGGAGACCTTGGTTTTGGCTCTCTTCGTCTTCTGTGGAGAGATTACTTTTGCGGGCGCTCGCTCTTAGCCCTCTCCTTCCTAGGTAAAAGAAATTAAATCATGTCACAAAACCAATGATCACAAATCAATGATCACAAACCAATGATCACAAACCAATGATAAAGACAGAAAAAAGGCTGTAAGTTCTTCTCTGGGCACTGAGATGAGCCTAACTGAATACATATGGCGGCGCTTCGATCGTCACTTGCATAAACGAATTAAGTCCTCCCACATCCTTGACATGCATTTCTGAAGGAAGTTTAAACTGAACTTTATAAAAATCTTAACGATGACAAAAAATTATTGTCTTTTTGTTCATACGTGTTCTAGCCCCTCGTGAGACGTGTAAAAGAGGTATTCGATAATTTAGAGGTCTAAACGACGCATGGGTAGGCCCGTAAGCCAGTGCCCAGCCGGACCATGGGTCAGATATAGGCAGGTTTCTTGAAAGCATGGCTGACACGAGCCGAGAATGGACTGAAAATAGTTTTTGGCTACGGCCTGGGTGGATACGAGCTTCAACTTTTGGCAATTGTGAGTGAAATAAAAAATTTTAAAATAATTAAAATTTTGTAAATTTAAAAAAAAACATGCTGTTACCATTAATGTTATAGTTGCTGCTTGTCATAATACTCGGTTTCGATAGTCACACATCTATAATACTATAGATAAAATAATGTTATAGGTCGGTGACACAGTGTCAAATGCAGTATTGACTCGCCAACACGCGCGTCAGCATATATATATATATATATATCACTCAAACCCACAAGGAAAAAATTATAAAACTATTTAAAAAGGCTAATTAATTTCGGCCGGTCACAACCAGCTCTTTTCAAAGCCATAAACTAGTTAAAATGTCTAAAAAAGTTATAAAATTTCCGTCCCGCGGAATAGCTCTTCCGCGGGACGAAGCACCTAAACTTTTATAAACTACAATGTAGCTTTTATATACTCTATACTACCGATATACAAGTATCACGAATCAATTTATTATTTGTAGGTCCAATTTTATACTAAAACGGGTCCAGGCCGGGCGAGTTCTATAAAATTCTTACGGGCCAGGCCAGACACGGGTTTCAAATTAAAAGAATATGACGGGACGGACCGGGCCGATCCCAAAGCCCACAGATACGGGCCGGACCGAGCCTGATAAAAGTAGGCCCATGCAGACCTCTACTCGATATTAATTTACTGCTATTTTTGTTTTGTCTAGCTGGCAGATTCCTGTGCAAAGTCCCTGACCAGCCATGCGTGGATGGCTACGAGGACAGGAGAAGATAGACAGCAATTCCCTCCTTTACCAAATCCCGCAAATGAGGCGGGATGCTGCAGAGGGGTCGATCGCAGGTCGATCCTGAACCGTCCTTCGAACTCACACAAAGTAACACACAAAGTAAGTAACTTGTAATACTTCAAAATAAAATTTGCCTCTGTTACAAGAGTAATCATTTTATTTTGGTTACTATGTATGTATGTATGTATGTATGTATGTATGTATCTACCTATCTATCCATATATATATATATCATTTTTCTTTTTTCTTGTAGGTTTACATCATATATAATAATATATATATATATGATGTAAACCTACAAGAAAAAGAAAAATGATTCCAAGGTCTTTCGTGTATTCAACAGTACACCTCGTCAGGGAATGACGAGGTGTACTGTTGAATACCGAAAGGAAGTGGAATCATTTTTCATTTTCCTTGTGTGTTTCCATCATTCATTTATTTCACGTGTTTAATTGGGAAATTCATCCCACACATACATAGAGGGCCTATATAATTATATATATTATATATATATATATATATATATATATATATATATATATATATATATATATATATATAAGCAAAAACTCAGGGAAAAGGAAAAGGAACACGAAGTCCGAGCACTTTCGTGATACTTCACATCATCACATTTCTCTCTTTCCCTGACGATGTGAATATATCACGAAAGCGCTCGGACATCGTGTTCCTTTTCCCTGTGGTTCTTTAATTATTAAAAAGATCACATGTTGCTCTGTGGTTTCTTTGCATATATATATATATATATATATGGGATGAATTTCACAATAAAACACGTGAAATGAATGAATGCTGCAAACCCACAAGGAAAAGAAAAACGATTCCAAGGCCTTTCGTGTATTCAAAGCTTTGAATACACGAAAGGCCTTGGAATCGTTTTTCTTTTTCCTTGTGGGTTTGCAGCATATATATATATATATATATAAAGGGTGATCCAGAGAAATGGGACCCAAAAGAAACCCCTGTAACTCTTAAAGTATAAGTCCTTTTATAAAATCATACGCATCATTCGAAAGAGGATAGTTACAAGTTTGTACAGGATTGTATAGGTTTTGACAATACAAGACAATAAGATACAAAACAAAATAAAAGTGTTAGTTAAAACTAACCCTTCAAGATGACTGCATGGACTGTGGAACAGCTGCGTTTCATAACTCAACAATATTATGAGCATGGAAGAAGTGTAGTTTCAGCTCAAGATCTTTCAAGACAAATTTTCAGATGTCAAAATCACCTTCTAAGAGCTGAAACTACACTTCTTCCATGCTCATAATATTGCTCAGTTATGAAACGCAGCTGTTCCACAGTCCATGCAGTCATCTTGAAGGGTTAGTTTTAACACTTTTATTTTTTTTTGTATCTTATCTTGTTTTGTATTTTCAAAACCTATACAATCCTGTACAAACTTGTAACTATCCTCTTTCGAATGATGCGTATGATTTTATAAAAGGACTTATACTTTAAGAGTTACAGGGGTTTCTTTTGGGTCCCATTTCTCTGGATCACCCTTTATATATATATATATATATATATATATATATATATATATATATATATATATATATATATATATATATATATACATTTTAACTGCAAACAACACACAGTATAATTAATGTAAAGAACGACGCTTGTATAGAAGAACGTTCCGCACAAGATGAGGAGGGAGAACGAACAAGTGAAAAATGAGGTAACCACCAGGGAATCGAACCCGGGATCTTCCGATTGCCGGTCAGATATGCTATCCACTACACCATGAGCCTCGATTGATCAGAAGTCGTAATTCTCCTACATACGAGCAGAAACCAATGCCCTGAGGGGGCACCTCCCGCATGCCGCACATATATCATTTTAACTGCAAACAACACACAGTATATTAATGTAAAGGACGACGCTTGTATAGAAGAACGTTCCGCACAAGATTAAAATGTATATATATGTTAAAATGTATATATGTGCGGCATGCGGCAGGTGCCCCCTCAGGGCATTGGTTTCTGCTTGTACATGTAGGAGAATTACGACTTCTGATCAATCGAGGCCCATGGTGTAGTGGATAGCATATCTGACCGGCAATCGGAAGATCCCGGATTCGATTCCCGGGTGGTTACCTCATTTTTCATTTGTTCGTTCTCCTCCTCATCTTGTGCGAACGTTCTTCTATACAAGCGTCGTTCTTTATATTAATATATATATATATATATATATATGCATGGAACAATATATATGATACACACAGACCGTGCATGGAACAAATATATATATATATATATATATATATATATACCAGGCCCTCTCAGAGGTCCAGAGAGGCCCGGCCACTTCCAGCTTTTGAGGCCCATAGCTAAACCCAATTATTACTTTCACTGCAAAACATTATATTCAAACCTGAAAGTTTCTAAATTTGAGGCCCCCCTTAAGCTTGAGGCCCAGGCAAATGGCCCTCCTAGCCCCCTCTGATAGGCCCTGTATATTATACTAATTAACTAATTATTTAAAAAGTTCCCAAATTTGCCATTTGAATGCCATTTGAAATATTTTGATGGATGCAGAGCAGTGTCCAGAAAATTTTGCTTTGTAACTAATGTATTTATTGATATTGGTTCTGTGAATGCTTGGATTGTTTATAATAAAACAGTATATGTGGTATGTGAATTCGTATCTGTATGTTGGAGGTCATTTCTTACATTTTACAGGGTTCTATTCGTGATATATACTTTGTATTTACAAGTATTTTAAGAATCCTTAATTAAGTTCAAGTTATTTTAAGTATTTGTCAAATTATATATTAGAAGATACAGGGTGAGCCACATAAAAGCAACCCCCCCCAAGAAAATATGTGTAAAATTTTCTTGGGGCCGCTTTTATGTGGTTCACCCTGTATGTTTACTAGTGTTATTACTTCACGGGAAAGTTCGTTACATGGAATAACATTCTTCATTATTCGCCACGTTTTTCTTGATTAAGCGAACAATGCTTATTTACTGTATGTATTCCATAAACGCCTTAACATTTTTAACTATTGCATCAGTAACTCTGCCTCCAAATTCCTTTAATATTTACCGATTTCTTTAGGTATAGTTTACACATAACAAGAACACTTTTTATATGATAAAAACTAGAATATTACCTGTAAAGTCACGTCCTTTTTCAACATCTCCAAAAGGACAAGTCTTGCTGTATGTACAATCGGAGGTTCAGGAGGCGAGACCATTGATTTAGTCTGGCCCACAATAGCTGGAAGCAAATTTTAAAACCGGGAATGTGCAATAAGGATTATCTACATAATAATAGATAATAGATAATAAACTATAATAGAAGAGAAGAAATTAAGCTAATCGATAATTATATATATATCGGGTGATTCATAAGTCTGTTACCACTGTAATGGTGAATAAAAAATAATTACAAACCACAGTAACCTGTGATGTTTTTTTATTTGAGGTTATTTTTACACAATTACACATTAGAAATTAACAGTGGAAATTCTTTCTTTCAAATCATTGACATTACGAGGTTTTGTTGCATATACCCTATCCTTCACCATACCCAATATTTTCACAAATCAACAATCTGAACACAGAAAATATTTCACCATTACACTGGTAACAGACTTATGAATCACCCAATATATATTTTTCCTTTTCGGTTTACATCACACACACACACACACACACACACACACACACACACACACACACATATATATATATACACACCCAGTGGAAATTACATTAATTAATTAATTAATTCCATTAATGTGCTTTTTGAACTGATATGGTTCCATAAATAAATGTATTTCTCATTCGGTAAAGACTTTTCGAACACACACACACACACACACACACACACACACATATATATATATATATTATATATATATATATATAATATATATATATATGTGTGTGTGTGTGTGTGTGTGTGTGTGTGTGTGTACAATGTTTTCCAAAAAAGAGGTGGCCACCATTTTCACTGGGCCAGCAAAATCACAATTCCAAAGCTAACTAAATGAAACAGAAATCATATTAAACCCTTTATATTGTCCTTAAAGTGAGAAAGTTTATTTAAATCGGATTAGTAGTCTCTTTACAAATCCAACTTGAACAATAGTTGTTAAAAATTAAAGTTGACAATACCAAAATAGGGAAAATTGCTAAATTCATTCACATCACTTCAGTCAGTCTGTGATGGATTCGTTTGGTGTTTCTCGTTTAAGAAAAACATCTATTGTTTTCACCGACAAAGGTGTGTAAATTGATTCAAAACATTACTGTGACGACATCTTGAGCAAGTTGTCTAAAATTGAAAGTTACGGTAAGAATTTTTTTTTTTCAGAAAGAGGGCGCTCCGTCTCATCGGTCCCGGCACACTATTGCGTACTTGCATAAACATTGTCCCCATTTCATCGCGCCAGAAGATTGGCCACCAAATAGTGCGGATTTAAATCCAGTTGACTATTTCACATGGGAAAATTTAGTCGACAAAGTTTACAGACAAAATATTCGAGATGTCAATCAACTTCGAGAATACATTTAACAGCATGGACTGAGCTCGAACAAGACACCATTTCTACAGCAGTTCGCCAATGGCGCACAAGGTTACAATTGGTTATTGATAATAATGGAAGACATATTGAACACTTGCCGTGTTAATATTATATTTACTTCGTTTTTGTTCATTGTAAATATCTTTAATGTTCGGCTAAATCTCTAATTACACTCCTTGTTAACTTTATTTTTGGATCACCTGAAGATCAGGGCCCCCAACCTTCGTTAGTTAGCCTTATAAGGCTAACTAACGAAAATATCACGACTTAACCTAACCAATAGTCAAGGGTGTACAGTTGACCTAACGATTGGTTAGGTGAAATCGTGATATTTTCGTTAGTTAGCCTTATAAGGCTAACTAACGAAGGCGGGGGGTCCCTGATCTTCAGGTGATCCTTATTTTTGAACAACTATCGTTCAAGTTGAATTTTAAAAACACTACTCATACGATTTTAATAAACTACCTCTCATTTTAACCCTCTATGGACAGAATTTTCCGTAGGGTTAAGTTATAAATGCGTGTATATGAAAGGTTAGAAATTTGTAACAGTTGTCCATCTAGAGTTAAAGACTCTACAAAGAGTTTAATATAATTTCTGTTTCATTCATTTATCCTCGAATTGTAGTTTCGTTGGTCCGGTGAAAAAGGTGGTTACATTTTAAGGGACACAGTTAAATATTTTAACATCCCTTAAAACGTATTCACGTTTGGTAAGTTCATCTCCACCGATAAAGGAAATGGCCTTCTTAATTTAACTCACTGGTTCTTAACCTTTTTTGTATGGTTACCCAAAACCAATTTTAATCCAGCTCCATTATCCCAATCATTAGATATTATTTTTTTTATAACGTCTCGATTATCACAATATTATTTTTTATAATTTCTAGATCGCGCGTCATTACCCCACAAAATAGTTGTTATTACCCCAGTGGGGTAATTTACCCCTAGGTTGAGAACCAGTGATTTAACTAAACAGAACTTGTGTAGCGTTTCAATGCCGTCTGGATCGTTTGTACGAATGAAGCCTCGTTAATATAGAAACAAATGTCGTCGTTTTCCAAATACAATTATTAACACAAAAATAAATTTAACCCCTACAAATGGCGAAAATAACACATACAAACTTAAAAAAATTTACTTTATGCAATTGAACAATATACCTCCTATTAAGTGATTTATATACCCGGTGCTGGAATTTCGTGTATTGATCCCTCATCACACAGAGGTCAGTCTGGTGGCCTTGCCTCAATATGAACTAGATTAAAAAAAAATTAACTTCAAATTTCATTGCTTAAAAATCAATAGGTAAATAGAATAAAAGTATATATATATATTCATAATAGTTTATTAAAAATGTACAGTTACTGAACTATATCTCTTTCTGACGTGCTATCTACAGCATAAACTCAGGAATTATTATTATTATTATTATTATTATTATTATTATTATAAATATAAAGTTACAACCTTCGTTATTACTCTCATTACATTAAAATAATATTATTTAAACCATTTCAAATGGGTATTTTATATAATAAGTAGTTGCTGTTTATTTATGGTATTC
>JAJOZX010003703.1:335000-352500 GCA_023014485.1 Bathynomus jamesi | reverse complement strand
GAGGTTATTTATTTATTTATTTATTTATTTTTTGGCTTTAAGCTCGATAAATGCTCGACCATTCGAATTGATTGGAAAATATTTATTTTACATTTAAAATAATTTTAATTCCACCACTTTTTAAATAAAATTACCACAATTTGATGTAATTTCCCTTTTTTTTAAAAACGGCTCGTTCCATGCATTTGACGTCTGAGAAAAATTCAATTAACTTTTAATATATATAAAAAATAAAAGTATATTTACGTATTTACAACACCCTTTTTTTTTTTTTAAAAGAAATATCGTCTGAAGCTTCTGTAAACGGTTGTCATGGAAGATATTGTCGACTAAAATTTACAGCTCATTATACAATAGATAATTCAAACTAAAAGCACAAACACTGCTATTATAACGTTGTAAGTCCATAGTCAGGTTTCATTGCTCCGTGGGGGTAAGGGGCGGAAATGGGCGTGAGGCCTGGGGGCATCATTCCCCCTGCCATCTGTTGATAGCCAGGTGCGTGCCCCTGACCTCCCTGGTGAGGAGTGGGTGGGGGTTGAGGGCCCGAAGTTACCACAGAGTGTTGAGGAGGCTGCTGCTGCTGCTGTTGCTGCTGCTGCTGCTGCTGCCCTTGTTGGGATTGTTGCTGAGTGTGTTGTTGCTGTGACTGCTGTTGCTGGTCTTGATTTTGGCTTTGGCTTTGGTTCTGGTTGTGTTGGTTTTTGGGCGTTAATGTCGTTGTGACCCCGCGGGGTTCGTTTTTCGTCTTACGTTTTTGGTGTTGGAAGTTTATTGTCCTTCTTCCATTTCATTCTTCGGTTCTGGAACCAAATTTTTATTTGGCGTTCGGATAAACACAAGGAATGCGCAATTTCTATTCTTCGTCTTCGCGTTAAATAACGATTGAAATGAAATTCCTTTTCTAATTCTAATATTTGATGCCTCGTATACGCCGTTCGTTGTCGTTTAGGTTCGCAACCGGTTGAAATTGCCCATTAGCTGCAAAATGAAAGAAAATTTTCATTTAATATTATTATTTAGCAAATAGAACAAAAAAATGTCCACATCAGCGTTGCCACTCCTTCAAAACATTTACTAGATCTTGAAAAATTGACAAACAAAACAATCAGTGTAAATGTGTATTGCAACGTGGTTTTTTATATTTTAATTTGAAGTTCTAATGAAAATAATCACACAATAGCAGATTATCAGTACCTTGAAAATATTTTATCCATCTAGAAAAAAAATCTCACATCTGTCTTGAAAATTTTGTTTTTCATGAATGGCAACGCTGGTCCACATACATTTTTATTTAGTTATCTTATCGTGAAATTTCGGCAAATATGAAAATATACAGGGTGGCCCATAATTCCCAAATCGGTTATAAATAAAACAAAACTCCATCTGGCGGATTTTAAAAAAAAATGAAAATATTTGTCAAGATGGTTATATTTGGGCTTTGAATAATTAATAAATATTTCTAAACTTATTATAAACTCTTTACTTTGTTGATTTTTTTGTATTTTCGCTTTAATTATAAACAATTAGGACTTATGGGCCACCCTGTATATAAATATTTATTACACTAGTATTGAAAATGTACTTCAAAATTATATGTAAATTATGTCCTAATTATCATTAAAAAAAAATATATATAACATTTAAATTTTAATATCATATCTAAATCTTAAATTATGTATATATAGAAAATTTCGAATTAGTACGAAAAATTGTTTCTCTATTCATACATAAATTAATTGTATGAAATAAATTAATTATGTATGAAATAAATTATTATGTGAAATAACTTAATTATGTATGAAATAAATTAATTATGTATTGCATAGTCAAACAGAAGCCCTAAAATGTAAAACTCTCTAACAAATACACGAAACTGCATAATAACCCGTACAAATCAAAACAAACATTAATATCGTCCAGCAAGTTTCTTCTTTCCCAAAACACGAATGTTGGAATGTGTGACCTTCCCTGATCCCTGATCCCATTCAAAAGCGAGAGCTGGGTCGACCTGGGCCGCCGTAAAGCGATAATAATGAGAAGAATCTCAAGTCTCAAAGACTCATCAGAATTCTTGGAGTGAAAAGGCTATCGCAGTGGCTAATGACCACGCCTTCAGAGAACGACTAATTGCCCAAGATTGCCTCCGATTATTGCCCGTACAAGGTTGGGGAATTGACTACTTTGTAGCTTAGTCCTTTATTCCCTTATGTCTTATTCATTTACGTTTACGGTTTTGTATCCAAGTGTGTATTTATTTTTCTTTTGGATAAAGGCTTAGGGTTTGATTATTTTATTTATCTACTTATTTTATTGGCTTAAATCAATATGTATCTTCTTCATTGTACATAGTGGCTTTATGATATAATTAGATTTAGTCAGTTTAAAGTTTTTCTCTAATATATATATATATATATATATATATTTATGGGATGAATTTCACAATTAAACACGTGAAATGAATGAATGATGCAAACCCACAAGGAAAAAAGAAAAATGATTCTAAGGCCTTGGAATCATTTTTCTTTTTCCTTGTGGGTTTGCATTATGTATATATATATATATGTGTGTATGTGTGTGTGTGTGTGTGTGTGTGTGTGTGTGTGTGTGTGTGTGTAATATATATATATATATATATGGAATGAATTTCACAATAAAACACGTGAAATGAATGAATGCTGCAAACCCACAAGGAAAAAGAAAAACGATTCCAAGGCCTTTCGTGTATTCCCTGAGGTGTAGCTTTGAATACACGAAAGGCTTGGAATCGTTTTTCTTTTTCCTTGTGGGTTTGCAGCATATATATATATATATATATATATATTATATATATATATATATATATATATATATATATATATATATATATATAATATTAAAAAAAATACAAAATAAAATTTGAAAAATAAGTTTGTAAATATATATTTATTTATTCATTTATTATCCTGTTTATGCATGTACAAGGCACAAAGAATGTTAACATACGAGATGATTATAGTAGATTAACTTCCTATATGTACAATAATTATATATACATACAGTACCGTCCAGAAAAAAAAGTGGGACACTATGTAATTCCTTAGTTAATCCTTAGTTAATTGTTCATTCTGACTAAGGTCAAACTTGTTGACCTACCTTAGATCTACAGCTTAACGTGGAATTCGAACCACAACCCACTACGGGTGGTCAGAAATTACAAAGACCTTTCCTGGAGTCGATCTCACGACCTCCCGATCAACAGCAGCCCAGCGTCAAGATATAAATATTTCGCATCATAAAGGTAATGAATGTATAAGAAAATCTTTTCTAATTCGATGCCGACTTCAACAACAACGAACCGAAGCGTAGTTTACGTAAATAGAAGTTGTATTTACTAGTACATGGGCGAAGCTTCTCATTCGTGACTCGTGAGTTACCGGGTATCCTGAGCAATGCATAAAAATGCCCAAGAACACCTACAAAAACGCTGATAAAGTGTTTACTTTGCGTGAACATGCTGCAAAATTAGTTCGACAGATATCTAGAGACCAAAATATATCAAAATCAGCTTTGCATCGAATCATACATCAATACAATTTCCACGGCACTGTCGTGAACAGGGAAAAGTGATGAGAAAGAGAATAAATACAGTAAGAGACGATCCAAGGCGTCTACAAATTTTTGTAAGAAAGACCCAAAGAACACGTCATATGACATTCAAAGACAATTGCAGGGCTCAAAATAAACTTATAAACTTTTTCCCTCACCCGCCAACCGGGCGGGTACTCAGTAAAATCTACCCGCCCGGAAAAAAATCCACACGCCCGAAATTTATATGATACATTGGTTTAGAAACACCTTTTAAATAATTCCACATCTCAGTTATTCTGAAACGAAATAATAAAACGATTAGAAAAATGAAAAAAATATCAGAACCAAAGCGAAAAATAACTGAGAATTACATTCATTCTTAATTAAAAATGAGAATTACATACATTCTTAATTAAAAATGAGAATTACATACATTCATTTTTTATAGTGTACTGTAGTGTAGTTTTTAGTAATCAATCTTTCAAAATCTACCCGCCAACTGGGCGTATAACTTAGAATTTGTACCCGCCCGACCCGAAATCTACCCGCTATTGGCGGATGGGCGGGTGTTAATTTCGAGCCCTGCAGTTGGGAAACTGTGGAATGAAAATTTCTGCAAGAATATTGAGAAAAAGGCTTAGGAATGTGGTGTTTTTTGCACTCGACATCTAAAACGCCGCCGTTGTTAACGGCAAAAATGCGTGCAAAGAATTTGCAATGGGCACGAAAATATAAAGATTTCACTGTAGACGACTGGAAACGGGTAAGGTGTCGGGAATACACACTTCGTTTTTAGAAAAAGTCATACAAAGTTTGTGGTTCATTTTCAGGAATGTTCCAGAATATTCAAACACTTCGCAATCACTTCTATAGAATATAATTAACGTTACCAATTAACGCTTTCCTGTTGTAAGATACTAAACACCCACTTTACAATTAAAAAACATTACAGCTATGAATAGCTTTGTTTATTATAGGTGTGACGTTCATTATCTGGAGTGTTTTTGTTTTTCTTGAGACATGTCAGAATTTCAGTTCATTTTTCTCAGGTAATTTTTAGCGATGAGTCTCATTTTCTAGTTTCCGGAGTCCTAACGCCTTTCGTAAAGAAAATGAAGAGTGCCAAAAGATCAACTATTCAACTATTTACCCGTCTTGCACATGAAGCACCCTGAGAAGGTTATGGTTTGGTCTGGTAAAGAGATTTGTTTTTGTGAATGGAATGATGAATAGCCAAATATATACAGCAATGTTTGAAAGAGGCTGTTTCTCGTTAACAACTGATTTGGACGGAGGAAAATGTTGTTTCAATAAGATTTGGCACCATATTATACATCAAATGTTGTGAAAAAGTTTTTTGTGGAAACGGCATTGAAGTATTAGATTGAGCTAGATATTCATCAGATCTGAATCCATTCGAAAATCTTTGATCAATTTTGTAAAAACGAATGCAAAAGGAAGACATTTCAACAAACAAAGAAAAGCTTATAAAACACCTTCGTGCGTACTGGCTGAGTGATCCAGAAGTTACTAATATTTGTAAATCATCAATGGAGTCGATGCTAAGAAGAGGTGAATAGGTCTTAAAAGCAAAAGGGGGTCACACAAAGTATTAGAATAAAAATACTTCCTTGGTGTACTTTTATTTGTCTTTTCAAGACGAGTATGTTTCTTTAACCATTTAAGGCCGGAATTTTTTGTAGGGGTTAAGTTATGAATGCGTGTATTTGAAACGCTACCAATTTGTACCTGTCGTCCTTAAAGGGTTAAACCAAAAAGTATAGGTTTTACTGTTATTCAAAATTAAATATTTTAGTAATTAGCCACTGAAAATAATACGCATTTTTGGCTTCCTTTTCCGAAAACTAAACATGTAGAAACATTTATAGAAATATTGCATTGTATTACAATTTATATTATTATTATTTCTGGTGGGACAGTAAGTCCCGCGAGTCGTGATACAGTTAAACATAATGTATATCTCATGGTTACATGATAACGTAAAAACAGTGTCCCATTTTTTAATGTCCAATACTGTATATATAGGGTTGGCAAAATGTCTGAGCATCCCTCAAAGTATCATATTTGCATATATAATTTTTACATTAGAAAGGGTGCACAGACCTTTGCCTACCCTGTAAATAGAACTGCCATTTGTAAGGAAATTCTATGCTTCATTGCAGAATGGGGCTATTTAACAGATCTTTTTGAATAATAACAGAAAAGAGATTAAATTTTAAACTAGCTAAAGAAGGATAAAGATATACAATATATATATATATTAGGGTGGTCCTCCCTTATAGAGGCGATATTTTTTTTGGTAATTTACATGCTCCCACCCAATAAAGTTGTTCCACTTAATAAGAAAATAATTCTACTTCAATTTGAGCTCGATCGGGTAATAATTAGAGGTGGCTGTCGAAGCTTGAAGTTACCACAAAACTGCAAGGCGGGGTTTTCTATTGACCCCCTGAACAATCTCAGTTGGCCCCCAGGGATCCATGGATCACCACTGGGAACCACTGATATAATGTGTAGTTAAAAGATTTTTATTTTGCATATATATTTTAAATTATAAGCGTTATACATAACACTGATGACGTACTATTTTGAATCGTCATGACTGGCAAGACCACTCACTGTAGCTCACTGTTTAAGATCTTCTTAGTAGGTTCAGGATATTTCTTCCTGTGTTGCTCCACGACTTTCAATAGGTATTGAAGTTGTTCTTCATTCTTAGTGTGTTTTCCACTATAATCCTGGATAAGTGCAATCCCGCGTTCGGCATTGTCGTTCACGACCTTGATGTTTTCAACTTTCCGAAGAGCCTCTTGAAACTCACCATCTGAGTCCCATGTTGACGGGTCTTTTTGCATAAATGCAGTATTGATATTGAGGGCCCGTATAAGCTTGAAAGAGTTTCTCGTGCTCAAGGAATCCAATGTTGGGAGATGATCTTGACGAAGGCTCACACGTTTAGGACATTTTAGGCTGCCTTCTGTCTCATTAATTCCCTTTAAAATTAATCTTTTTGTGTCTACTGATACAGAAGCATCAAACAGTGCCAATCCCACCATTTCCTCAGATAGGTACCACAAGTGGCCAGCAAATTTAGATGCTGCAGATTTTGCCCATTTTAAGGATTTCGTTCAAAATTTAAAGTTTGACAGCCACTCCTAAATATTATCGGATCTGGTAAAAACTTTGCCAAAATAATTTTTTTATGAAGTGGAACTACTTTATCGGGTGGGAGCAGTAAAAATAAAAAATTCGTTTTTGAGGACAAGCCTAATATATATATATATATATATATATATATATATACACATTATCCAACGATACATTCATACTTTAAGTGGAAGTATGAAGACTAAGCAACTTTTAACATAAAGCACCATTCCGCCCATTCAGGGTACGAGCAGCTCGCAACAGCATTGGCAAGCAAATAGGCGGTCAACGTACTGATGAGACGCTCTTACTTCGTTTATTACCACTGAAAGCAACAATGCTCTGTGTTAGTGTTGTCAAAAGGACATTATATTCGTAACGAATTTATTGCAATTTTCGTTATTTACTTGTTATTTTTGGAGTTCTTTAAAATCCTTCGTAACGGCAAAGGTCATTTGACGGAGACGACCTACAGCTTTACGTGGGATCCGAACTACGAGTCGCTACATCATCTAAATACAGAGGACGATCACCCATCCAACTACTGTCCAATCTCAACGTCGCTTAACTTCGCTGATCTATGAGAAGCGGGGTTTTGACATGACTGCGAATGTATTTGCTCTGGAATTATACAAAGATACATTGTTATAAGTATATAGGTCTATAGATTATGTAAAACATTGAATAACTTGAACTTGAGAGCAACCTATTCATTTTTGTTGAAATATGGTCATGAGTGTTGAAATAAGGTATTTGAATAAGATCGACTTCAATAAGGTCGAAGCATCATGAATTTCGATCTTGTTCATATAATCTACATTACAGGAATAATAATTTTTATTTTTTAGGCACGGAGAGAGAGAGGATGGCGCAGCCGAGAGAGAAAGGAGATGGGGAAAGGTTGACATCTTGCATGGAACTATGTTGAAATAAAGTACATACAAAATAAATACATAATTATTTGTAATTTTGAATCAAGTATTCATAATTATTAATACGTGAATGTAAAATATTCCCCAATCGGGAATTTTGAGCAGGAATTAAAGATGGAATAAGAATCTAAGCAATTTTTGAGGTTACAAAATTAATTAAAATTCTTGTCTAAAAAAAAGGAAACCCACTACCATATATATATATATATATATATATATATATATATATATATATATATATATATGCGAGGGTGGGCTGAAAAATAATGCCTCCACTTGAATAATTCTGGATTGTGTAGAGGTAGCCAGATAAAACCGGTTTTGTGTTGTAACTTGATATTCCCACCCCATTCCAGAGTGTGTAGAGGTAACCAGATAAACCGGTTTTGTGTTATATCCTAATATAGCCTACATTCATTCCACACGTTGGTTCAGGATCGATTACATGAAAAGGAGTAAAGACATTCGCTTCAACCAACGTGCCGTTATTGAATTTTTGACTGCGGAAAGTGGTGCCCTCACAGACATTCATCGGCGAATGCAAGCTGTGCACGGCAAACAGTGTGTTGATTTGAGTACCATTCGACGTTGGGCGAGGCAGTGTAAAGAAGGAGAAGCAGGGCAAGAAGATTTGCGAGACAAACCGCGAAGTGGAAGGCCTGTAACGGCAACCGACGAGTCTCATCGGAACTACGTTAACGAACTGATTCGTGGAAATCGTCGCATTAAACAAAATGAAATTGCTGCAGTGCTCGATATCTCCAAAGAGCGAGTTGGACACATCAGTATTCTCGGTTACTGAAAGGTCTGTGCCAGATGGGTGCCTCGCACGCTCACTGCCGAGATGAAAACTGAGAGACTACTCATTTGCCAAGAAAATTTGCAGCGCTTCGAAAATGAAGATGAATTTCTGCACAGCATTGTGACAGGAAACGAGACGTGGGTCCACCATTATGACCCTGAAAATAAACGGCAATCTATGGAATATCGGCGCAAAAATTCACCGCAACCAAAAAATTGATGACTGTTTTTTGGGATATCAGTGGTGTTGTTCTCGAAGACTTTACGGAAAGAGGGACAGCAATTAGCTCCACACGTTATACTGAAACTCTGAAGAAGTTGAAAAAACGGATCAGGAGGGTTCGCACCCACAAAAACGCAGTCATTATTCACCATGACAACGCACGGCCTCACACCAGTGTTCAAACGCGAGAAGCAATTGAGGATCTGCAATTCACCGTCTTGCCGCATCCACCATATAGTCCCGATTTAGCACTATGCGATTTTCACCTCTTTCCTAAACTTAAAGAACATCTCCGTGGAAATCGCTACGAGTCTGACGAAGAAGTTAAGGCCGCTGTGAATTTTGGTTTCGTAGTCAAAGCTCCGAGTTTTACCGGGATGGATTTCAAAAACTCCTTTATCGTTGGCGTAAATGTATCGAGGTAGAGGGTGATTTTAGAAAAGTAAATGTATCGTTTTGAAGAATAACTCTAAGGTACATATCTGCTTTTGTTTCCATAAAATTCTTCACCACTTTTAAAATTTATTTGAGAGGAGGCATTACTTTTCAGCCCCCTTCCTATATATATATATATATATATATATATATATATATATATATATATATTATATAAAACTTATATATCCTTTGGTTAGCTTCCTCCCGAATTGTTCATTCTGACGAAGGTCAAGCTTTTCCCTCCACCTTAGACCTACAGTTTAACGTGGAATCCGAACCACGCTCCACCAGCAGCCCAGCGTCTTAACCTCTAGGTCACCCAGGGTACCCATTTATCTACCAACCACATTCTTTATTGTGTGGAAGGATGAACAGCTGGGTTTTGCTGCGCGTCGGCTGCCGTCACCAGGTCTCGAACCCGGGGCCGATGGATTCGTAGTCAGCGACGCTAACCACTACACCACCGAGGCGCATATATATATATATATATATATATATATATATATATATATATATATATGAACAAAATTGAATTTTATAATGATGTTCGACCTTATGCAAGTATATGGATTTCGGATTTCAGATTAAACTATATATATACACATTTCAGACTTTCATTGAAAATGACTAACCTAACCTAACCTAACCGGGCATAATATAACTTAACCTAACCTAACCTAATCGGGCATAATATAACTTAACCTAACTTAACCTAACTTTTTAGTATCGACATTATGCAGATCGACTGTATTCCACTACCCGATACATATATATATTATATATATATATATATTATATATATATATGATGAATATAAATATATATATATATATATATATATATATATATATATATATATATTTTTTTTTTTTTCTTATATAGACTTGGAAATGAAACTAAAAATTTGAATCCTTTAAAATTTTGAGCAATTATCTACGTAGGGTTCAAAAGAAAAGCGTAACTTAATATTCTTTCGAATTACAATAATAGTTTCTTATGCGAGTTTTTGTACACAAGAAATGCAGACATATTTTTTATATTCCATTCCAAGATCTATTAAACAGAAAAACCGTGTATTTGGGAAAAAACCAAACTTTGTTTACCTTAAATTGGAGTGGAAAAGACTTTATGTTATGGTTTTGGAGATGGTTTTATAAATTTTTTTTCTTTTTACTCGATTCGAAATGTGGATTTTTGCTATGTGTACCAAAATACTGTAATTTATTATTTCACTAAAAATAAACGTTTTTAAATCAAGGTTGTGTTTTTTGGCGTTCTTCGCTTTATTTGCTGGTTTACCTTACGCGTGTATATGTTACAGTCAATGTCTAAAATCAGGCAATTTGTAAATTGACTGAAATTTTAGGCAATGTGTCAAATTGTGATATACACAAAACCTAACCTAACCTAACCTAACCTAACCTTTCTGGTAATGCTACATATGCATGCCCACTGGTATTTCCCAATATGCTGCCTAAAAATTCACTAGGTTAGGTTAGGTTAGGTTTTGTGTGTATCACAATTTGACACAGTGCCTAAAATTTCAGTCAACTTACAAATTGCCTGATTTTAGACACTGACGGGATAAGTCGTGACCAGTGTCGTAACACCGCTTCACAGGAGATCAACGAAGTTAAGCGACATTGGGTTTCATAAGACCTTCCTTCGCGTTCGGATTATATAGTGATCCGTGGTTCGGATCCCACGTAAAGTTGTAGGTCCCCTTCGTCATACGACATTAGATGCCGCGGAGGAGGTTAAACAACCCAATCATTACATTATCCTCTAAGTAATTTCTATGCTCCACACTATCAAAAGATTACTTTACACTTATCGTCATTCCTCTTTCCCGTTCGAAAGTGGAAATTCCAGACTTCGGGAAAAGTAAAGAGATGGTTGTGTCCCGAGAGAAAATACAGTATAAAAGCGGGAATGGATCAGTTTGAGAATTGCCTTATATGAGATTCTCACTTTTGGAGAGACTGAAATACGGGAAAGCCTGCATAGGATAAGGTACAAGTTTCTCAAAAAGATCTGTGAAATAACCCTATTCTACTAGTAAAGTACATAGTTTGCTTGCGAATGGTAGTTTATGATACATATAGAATTTCAACCTACTAGTCCATTGTTTACACATCCTTTGTTTTATTCTTTATACATATACAGTATAAGCCAGCATTCGTAACTCAGTGGTTAACACCGTCTCCCTATGAAGTGAAGACATTGAAATAATAATAATAATAATAATAATAATAATAATAGAGTAGTTAGGGCAATGAGCCACATTAGTCTGGACTAATTTCTGGCACTCTTCGCTGATTATATAATTATTATTCTTACACAAGGTACAAACGACTTCATTGCTGACATAGTGTATATTGTGTCATAATAAACATTAAACATCTACATTGATATATAAATAAATAAATATATACAGGGTGTTCGGAAAGTCACTGTGCACTTATATAATCGAGATCGTCCACTCACGCTTGATGACCTGAAAACTGCAATAACTGCGTACATAAGGTCCATTTCAAAAGAAGAACTGACAAAGGTGTTTCAAAATAAAATAAGACGGGTCCAGGCCTGTATTGCTGTTAAAGGACATCACTTTCAACACCTTTTATAAGTTCTGATGGTCCCATCCATAACCTCTATCATATATGCAATGTTATACTATTGTATGCTATTAAATAAATATAAGTGCACAGTGACTTTCCGAACACCCTGTATAAGGTAATACAATGATGACTTGGAGGAGATCCTTACTGATTGAAACTAAGAGAATTGGAAGAATCTGGCCAGAAGTTAAAGCCCGAGCAGCCAACCGTGCCCGATGGCGAAGCACAGTTGACGCCCTTTGCTCCACGGAAGAGTGAAGAGGACATAAGTAAGTAAGTACATTAATACACTGTTATAAATACACATAGCTCATGTATAATGAAGGGCAAAACAAGCCCAAATACATGCGTTCATTACTTTCAGAGCTTTCGCGTTAACTAACGCGACATCCTCAGTTCTAAAAGCGTCAGACTTTTTGTGAGGTGCTTTGAATCACTCCCATTCCATTTCATCTTTACAATGTATGCTGCAGAGATGTTCTTTGTATTTAAATTTAAGTTTAAAAAAGGTAATTATTGTAATAGTATTGGATGGTAGGCCTCTTATATTTTAATGGGTTTAAATGCTTTAATTATTTTAATTGTAATTCTTATTAATGAGTGTTGTTTAATTTAGAATCTGAACTCGTGTTTTCATGGTTTTATGATATTTTAGTTTTTAATGGCCAATATACAGAGGGTTGACAAAAGTAAATAGACACCTTCGGTTTTGTCATAGTTTTTGATTTGATAATAAATGTTAATAAATAATAACAGATTTGTTGAATCAATATATTTAGAATGGTGTTGATTCTCCACTTTGCATTACATTGATGAGCTTTGCCATATGTTCTTGATGACAGTTATCGTGCTGTTTATTTACTTTTGTCAACCCTCTGTATTTTGTCTCATTTCCTATTTTACACTGAGGATGGTGTTAGTTGAACGCCGAAAACGCTGAAATTTATAAAAGCATTTACTTGTACTTCTTTTGCTCCTCAATATAAGATCGCGTTTTACCTTTAATAATATTAACGCTTGTATAATAGGAGGTTCCTTTAATTTGGAGAGAATTAGTGGTTAAAATGTAATTAAAGTTTTATTTACGTAAATTCACCAAACTTAATTTTTCGACTCTGATTCAGTTTTGTATTTAAAAAATATATATTTGAGTCAATCTTTGATATCAATTAAATATTTCTGATTCATACATTTTATTGAATAAATTCTGGTGAATATAGAGTCGAATAGGGATTTGGTGTAGTAAGAATCACAATCCGAATCGAATTTGAGATTTGTGGTCGGAATTAGAATCGGAATCCAAGGTCATTTTTATGTCCAAATGAAAACTCGAATCGATTCCAAAGAGATCAGAACTGACTAAAAACTGATGATTTAATACACACACACACACACACCACACACACACACACACACATATATATATATATATATATATACCAGTGTCATTGACGTCTCACCTCACCAAAGTATTTGAAAGGATAGTTACAGAGAAAATTTATGATTTCCTGGAGACACGGGAAAGATTCAATGAAAATCAGCATGGATTCCGATCAGGTAGATCATGCCTATCACAACTAATAGAACACTACAACAATATCCTAGATGCATTGGAAGGCAATGACAACTACGATGTTATATACACAGATTTTGCTAAAGCTTTCGATAAATGTGACCATGGTATAATAGCACATAAAATTAAATATATGGGAATAACAGGCAAAGTGGGAAAATGGATCTACAACTTCCTGAGAAATCGTCTGCAGGTCGTCAAAATTCAAGGTATACCATCATCAGAATCGGAAGTACGCAGCTCAGTACTATAAGGGACAGTACTGGCCCCACTCCTGTTCATTATCATGCTAACAGACATAGACAGCGGAGTAAACAGCAACAGTATAGTAACATCCTTTGCAGACGATACAAAGATCAGCAGAAAAATCAGCGATGTACATGACGTGGAGGCCTTGCAGAGGGACATGAACAAAATATACAAATGGTCAGAAGACAACATGTCATTCAACGCCGAGAAATTTCAGTTCTTGAGATATGGTAGAAAAGAACTTAAACAGACTGCATATTATGCTCCAGATAGACAGGAAATTCAGAGAAGCACGAAAGCGATCGATCTCGGGATAATAATGACAGATGATGCGAAATTCGAAACACAAAATCAGATAGCGATAAATAAAGCAAAAAGAGTCGCCGGACAGGTACTAAGAACGTTCAAGAGAAGGACAGGACAGTAATGATTCCCCTGCTAAAAACACTGATTATACCAAAACTTGAATACTGCTCAGTTTTGACGTCCTCATATAAAAAGGAAGAAACTAATAAACTAGAAGAAACGCAAAGGCATTTCACAGCCAAGATTGATGGCTGCAAATAACTCAACTACTGGAAAGACTACGTAAACTAAATCTGTACTCACTGGAAAGAAGAAGAGAGAGTACATCATAATCTACATATGGAAAATGATCGAAAAACTGGTACCAAACCTAAAACTAAACCCAATTACCATTCAAACAACACTGGAAAATAGGAAGGGCAGAATGTGTAGTGTTCCCAAATTAAAGGCCCGACAAGGGACCTCCTCAACCCTGAAGGAAAATAGCTTGGTTGTCAGGGGGCCAAGACTTTCCAACCAGCTTCCTAAGGACCTCAGAAACGTAACGGGGGTCAAAGTTGAAGTCTTCAAGAAAAGACTGGATGCCTGGCTCAGGACAGTACCAGATGAGCCAGGCGTGCCTGGCTATGTACGGTGGAGAGCGCAAGAAAGCAACTCGCTCCTTCACCAGGCCAGACCTAGAGGCGGGGCCACCAGCTTGACTTCCGTGTGAAGAGACCAACGCACGAAACAACATAAGTTTCATAAGTAAGTATATATATATATATATATATATATATATATATATATATATATATACAGGGTGGGCCGTAAGTTTCCATACATAGGAAAAATAAACATTTTTTTATGGACAACCATTTTTATTTATATAATATGCTCTACATGGTTGCCATTGTTTTGAAAACACATTTCAATACGTGTTCCCCACTGTTGATGAACACGCATTAGCACAGTTGACGTTATGCTTGTAATGGCATTGGTGATACGTTCCTTTAGATGATTTATGTATCGTATCTTTTCCTGATACACCATGGCCTTCAAGTGCCCCCAAAGATAGAAATCAAGGGGGGTGAGATCTGGGGATCTGGGAGGCCACTCCACAGGACCACGCCGACCAATCCAAGCATCCGGAAACTGCTGATCCAAATACCGACGCACGTGAAGACCATAATGAGGTGGAGCTCCATCTTGCTGGAAGTAAACTGGGAAGTTACCTTCCTCGTTTAGCAGGGATGGGAAAATCTCTTCTTGCAACATGTTAAGATACCTTTCGGCATTAGATTTCCACTGACAAAAATTGGTCCAATAATTCTGTCACCCCATATCCCGGCCCACACCATCACTTTACCGGCACCTTGCATCTTCGTCGGACTCAGCCAGTTAGGGTTAGCATTACTTCAATAACGTATGTTATTAACCTCTCCATTGACGTAAAAATTTGCTTCATCAGTAAACAAGATCTTACAAACGCATATTCTTAGGGTATCTGAAACATAAAAACAAACGTTTAAATTGTCCTATGTATGGAAACTTACGGCCCACCCTGTATATATATATATATATATATATATATATATATATATTATATATATATATATTATATATATATATAATATATAATTTTATATATATATATATATACACAGTGCGTTCGAAAACTCTCTCCGCAGTGCTATGTTAAACACATAGGAAATTGAAAAACTACAATGTTTTCATTCAACCATGATTTAGTGATTTTATTACATAACCTTTTGATTTTACAGCATGTGTTGAAAGTGTTTTCCACCATTTTGCAGGCACAGAGCAACTCGTCTACACTTGTTTCAAACACTTTTTTTAAAGTGTTGGTTAACTGCGGAGAGACTTTTCGAACGCACTGTATATATATATATATATATATATATATATATATATATATACCTTACCTTATCTTATGAACCTTATATATATATATATATATATATAGGTGGTCCAATAGTCCTGCCTCATGGGAGACTAGAATATCCACTAAAATGAGGCAGAACTTCTGAATCACCCTATATATATATATATATATATATATATATTATATATATATATATATATATATATATATATATATCTTTATTTATAAAATAAATACAATTTTACAATTTTACAAATTTTGTTGTTACGATAATTTTAACACAAAGTAAATAATTCTGAAATTAGACTAACTATTTCATTTAATTTGGCCCTTAGGCTTTACGCTTTAGGCTTTACTGGTCTCTCATTTAAAGTTAACACATCTCTTCAAGGATAATTATGATTAATAATATATTAATTAATTTAAAATACATAAATGAATTAATAATTAAAATAAGACAATGAATTTAAATCATTGTGACGTCATTAAAGTCATTGTGAATATATTTATTTGCATTTATAAATTTATTTATAAAATAAATAGTACAATTTCTATTGTTACAATAATACAATAATACAAATAATCCTGTTAATTGGACTATTTTGTATAGTTTTATATAATTATTTTATATAATTTGGCCCTTAATATATATATATATATATATATATATATATATAATATATATATATATATATATATATATATATATATATTATATATATATATAAGTCACGTTCAAATTATGATTAATACCCAAACGAACTAATAGTGGAAATACAGTATACATATATATTAATATTAAGTTATTATTATAAATATGAAACAAATACACAGTCATTATTGAAGGTATGATAGTAATAGACTGTTAGACACAAGGATTCTCAGTGTTGTATATTATGATATCATTAATGGCATTTATATATTTTACTCAGTTGATATGTGAATTCATATAACATTGAGAACATCCTCTATTTTAATATGTTGATACTGGTTTTTCCTGTTCTTGTAGAATAAATAAAGATATGGCGCTATGGCGCTTGGAAAAGATGTTTCGGAGTGTGAAAGGGGCTTGATAGTAGGAGCCTGTTTGGTTGGTATCTCAGTATTAAAAGGCGCATAAATTGCCCCTGTGTCTCGACGAACAGTCTTCAAGGTTATCAATATATGGAAGGAAATGAAAAGACTATATATCAAATAAGCAATATTGTGGACGTAAAGCAACATTGACAGAATGTGACAGAAGGACCTTATTACGAGCTGTGAAGCATGACCCAAAACTTTGCATGAACCAAAACTTTGCATGAACCAAAACTTTGCACAAACCAAAACTTTGCATGAACCAAAACTTTGCATGAACCAAAACTTTGCATGAACCAAAACTTTGCGCAAACCCAAACTTTGCACGAACCCAAACTTTGCATAAACCCAAACTTTGCATCGAAACTTCGTTCAGAACTTAACAATAGTCTTTAAAGACCAGTATCACTCAAAACGATATTATGGGAAATGTAGTAAAGCCCTTCATAACATCAACCAGTGCAAAAACTCGAATGAAGTTGGAGTTAGAGAGAAGAATAATGGGGACATTATTATGCTTATGTGGTGTAGATTTTCCCATTTCTTTCTATGTATTCATAACCTTGGAGGCTGTTCCTCAAGATACAGAGACAATGTCGAGACATTTAATTCTGAGATACAAGCCATACGGGCTTCTACTATTATCCCCGTTTCACA
>JAJOZX010003703.1:315000-332500 GCA_023014485.1 Bathynomus jamesi | reverse complement strand
TATATATTATATATATATATAACAAATCAGGTATAGCTTTATTCTATAGACATAACCTTTAATTGACAAGTTTAATCGCCCTAATTTGAATTAGGTTAGATTAATTTAGGCTTAGGTTAGGTTAAGTTTGGTTGTTAATATTTTCGAGATTTCTAGGGCACCAAATGGGTACAGATCCCAATAAATAAATGAGCTACTCAATATTAAATATAGAATTTTATAAAATTATAGGATTTTTTTTATATATTGATTTTTTTCTTTTATCTCTTTGTGGGAAACGCCCGTTTTGTTTTAATATAAAAAAAATTCATTTTATGTTAAATAATTTTTTATTTAATAATTTTAAAAATGTATTTGAAATTAATTTAATGTACACTTTTCATATATATATATATATATATATATATATATATATATATATATATATATATATATATATATATATACACACACACACAAGGTGTTATCAAATTATGTTTCATAAATTTGTATACATATTCAGGACGTCAAAGTGAACAAAAAAGTTCCTATGAACATAAATCCGCAATTGCTTCGTTTCCGAGATACATCGCTTTTTTTGACGAGGGCGATGCTATTCTCTGTACACTTATTGTATGCTTTCTAGATACATCAGAGAACAACAAAATTATTATTATTATTATCATTATTATTATTATCGTCATCATTATTATCATTATTATTATCATTATTATTATTATCGTCATCATTATTATTATTATTATTATTATTATTATTATTATTTCGAAGCTGTTTTTCCATCAACCGAGCATTCATTTATAAAGTGTTAAACAGAGAGAGCTGGACAAGCGCTCCACCATTTCGTGTCCTGCACGTTAGTTTAGGGTTAGATCGGGTTTTGGATTAGGCCCAGTTAAGTTACACTTGGTTAAGATAAGCTGAGTTAAACTAAGTTAGGGCAATAAGAGATGATGAATGTTCCATAGACAAAATAAATCTGTATAGTGTATATATATAATTTAGGAAGAAACCCAAGTACTTCCTCTCTCTCTCTCTCTCTCTCTCTCTCTCTCTCTCTCTCTATATATATATATATATATATATATATATATATATATATGAAGAAGGAAACCACTCTTCAGGAAAGCGTAAATTTATATTTCTTAACAGCAATATAGTTTCGGCTCCTCGCGAGCCATTGTCAATTGACAAGACGAGTGGTTTCCTTCTTCATACTTCTTCGCGACAGTGCGTTATTTTATATATATATATATATAGGGTGAACCAAATGTAGGTGGACAGTAAATGATAACGTTTATTTTGAGAATACATATTTAATTTTTTTGTATACTATAATACAAATAAAATTTAAATAAATTTAGTTATAATATTTAATATAATATAACACAAACACCATAGTTATAATGAACACCATAGTTATAATATAATATAACACAAACCGTATTCAACCTACTGTCCACCTACCTTTGGTTCACCGTGTATATAAATATATATATATATATATATATATATATATATATATATATATATATATATATATATATATAACACCATATTACTGCATTACTGTGTATATTTATCAGTTATTAATTATTAATCAATAAACAGAAATGGAATTATATTCCATTCTGCACACCATATTAAGCGGAGGAAATCTAAACAGAATATATACACACACATACACATAACAGAGAGAGAGAGAGAGAGAGAGAGAGAGAGAGATAGGAAATACCTTGTGATTTCTTCCTAAATTATATATATATATATATATATATATATATATATATATCATTAATCATTCACTAAAATGGTCATGATTTGAAGGATATTGCGAAAAAGGTCGTTTAAGGGATTATTGACACTATTAAATGCTGATTTGTTTCTTTTCCTTTTCAATGATCTCTAAATACAATGTTTTTATAATCTACGTTCAATGATCATACACAAAATTCTTTGATGATCAAATGAAACTTAGGAATAAACCCATTTTTAATATATATATATATATATATAATATATATATATATATATATATATGACTCTTTTAAAAAGGTTTCAGAATTTATACTTTCCTAAAAATTGTTAGTTTTTAGTTTTTACTTCAAACGAAATTACTCTTAATGTTGAAGAAAATAGTCTATAAATTATGTAAAGGTTTTATCTTTACGTTCTTATGAAACCATTATCGGTTTTATTTAAAGTTTTAAATATAAACAGTCATTGTCACTGTCATAATAATTTATAACAATTTTCCTTCTCAACCTAGTTTGTCATTTTTTTTTTTTGTATATGAACTCATGCATGTTAGGTAAGTTTTACTTATCAACCTTATATATGTATTATATATATATATATATATATATATATATATATATATATATATATATACTGTGTTCATGAGCGTAAATATACATTCTCTCTCTCTCTCTCTCTCTCTCTCTCTCTCTCTCTCTCTCTCTCTCTCTCTCTCTCTCTCTTTGCAAAAAGAAGACGAAAAATCATGCGATTATGGGACCTTTGGAGAATAAAAACAATATATTAACTATACGAGAGAAACGCGTCCCTTAAAGAAGAATTACGAGGGGAAAGTATAACGGACTGACTTCACAACAGATGACATCACACAGGCTATAGGGAAACTACAAACACACTGGGAAGCAGGAATGGAATGCCACACTAATCAAAAACTGCAAAAATGAAATCGTTAAGCCTCTATATTGAATACGGAGACGATCATTGGACATGGGAGAAATGTGTACCGAGTATCCTGAAGAGAGCGAACATAGTTTAAGTATATAAAGGAGGAGATCGATCCGAGGGTAAAAAGTATAGGCCAGTGTCGTTTGCATCTCATTCCATTTAAATATTTAAAAGAATAGTTAAGGAAAAAATCTATCAATTTTTGGAAACACGAAAAAATTAAATGATAACCAACATGGATTCAGGTCACGAAGATCATGCCTATCACAACTAATGGAACACTGTAACAACATTATTAATGCACTCGAAAACAATGAAAAGTTTGATGTGGTATACACAGCCTTTGCCAAGGCTTTCGACAAATGCGACCATGGAATCATAGCACATATAGTGAAATACTATATAGGGGCATAACAGAAAATGTAGGAAGATGTATATATTTACTATAATTTCTATAGTGAGCGACAAAAAATCGTTACAGTTCAAGGAATATCTTTATCAGAGTTAGAGGTCCTTAGCTTAATACCACAAGGAACAGTATTATCTCCATTACTCTTCATAATCATGCTAACTGATATAGATGAGGAAGTTACCAGTGACAGCACAGTAGCATCTTTCGCCGATGACAAAAATTAGTAGAAAAATAAGAAACCCAGAGGATATAGGATCTCTACACAAAGACATGAACAGAATGTACAGTTGGTCTGAAGGCCAATGAAATATGAAATTTAACACTAAGAAATTTCAAGTATTAAGGTACGGAAGAAGGGAGGACCAAAGCTCCATGGAATACTATACCCCAAAAGGACAGGAAATTCAGAGAAACGCTAAAGGAAAAGATTTAGTTGTAATGACTGATGAAGCGAAATTTAAAACACAAAATAAGATAGCAGTAAACAGAGCCGAAAGAATAACTGGATAGATACTGAGAACCTTTAAAAAAAAGGCATAGGAATATAATGATTCCTCTATTGAAAACACTCGTCATACCCAAGTTGGAGTATTGCTTGGTCTTAACATCCCCATATAAAAAAGAAGATGAATACAAAGACGCAAAGAACTAAATTACTGGGAAAGGTTACATGAATTAAATTGATATTCGTTGGATAGAAGAAGAAAGAGGTACACCATTATTTACACTTGGAAAATAATGGCGGAACTAGTCCCTAATCTTACTATGAACCCTATAGCCACTCAAACAACAGTGGAAACTAGGAAAGGAAGAATGTGTCGTGTTCCCAAATTAAAGGCTGGACAGGGAACATCCTCAACCCTGAAGGAAAGTAGTTTTGTTGTCAGTGGACCAATACTGTTCAACCAGCCGCCCAAGGATAGCGGTGGATATCTTTAAAAGAAGACTAAACGCCTGGCTCAGAACAATTCCAGATGAGCCGGGAGTACCTGGCTATGTGGAGTGGAGAGCTCAAGAAACTAACTCTTTACTTCACCTCAACTCAAGAGGAGGGGCAACAAGCCTGACCTCCGTGAAATGAGGAATCATCGCACGGAACATCTGAAAGGTTGAAAGGAAATATATATATATTTAAGAGTTGGAATTTTTTTTATTTTATTATACAGAACGAAATGCTTTTACTTAGAGAAAGTATAATACTTATAATATATTCATTAAAAAATGGGCTAAAATATTATGTAAGTGACTTATTCTTAGTTAAATGTTTATTATATCATATGGAAACACTGAAGCATTTAAACAACATAATTTGGTCCTGAATACGCGAAGAGACGTTTCTTCAGAAAGTACACGTTTGATCATGCATGAATAGGATACAGGATCGAAGACTCTTGAGAAGAATGTATATGGATATATATATATATATATATATATATATATTATATTAATATATATTATATATATATTATATATACTATATATATATATATATATATATATATATATATTATATATATATATATATATATTATATATATATATATTTATATATATATATATATATATATATATATATATATATCAGGGTGGTCCTTAGTTTCAAAAGTTTAAAATTTGTGCTCCCACCCATCATAAATGTTTGTTTTTATGAAAGAATGATTGTGTTAAATTTTTATGAAGTTCAATAAATGTTTAGAGGTCGGCCAAATATCTTGCCGAAATTTATTTTATAACCAATCCATATATTTCATATATTTATAAGGCTTCTGGGCGACCTCTTAATTTTGTCAGATTGAATAGAAACTTTGACTAGAACAATTTAACTACTAAAAGAACATTTTCAAGGGTTGGGACCCCAAAAAATACACTTTTATTTTTTACCATTATGCCAAGGATCACGCTAATATATATATATATATATATATATATATATATTATATATATATATATATATATATATATGAAACAATGGTGAGTTACAAGCAATTATGAAATACGTATCGAAAGGCAAAAAAAAATATTAAGTTTTCTGGAAATTTGTAAGTGATATTAATTTTAAAACAATATATTATATATTTAACTTTTATTTACAGCGTTTTGACTCTAATTTTGATTTTATCAGATGTAAAAATCTGTAATTTCAATCGTGGCAGAATATCTATCAGATCGTATGAGAAAATATCTTATTTTTACCCTGATTTGGGCCAACCCCCGTAACTCAGTGGGTAACACCATTTCCCTGACGGTGAATTGAAGACACTGAAATAGGGAGATTCAACTCCCGATTAGTAATAATAATCTGGGATTTACGACAATTGGCCCCATTAGATTGACCCGAGCGCTGTGCTAGTTTCTGCGGCTCTCCTGACTAACTATTACCCTGGTTTGGTAAATACGAATACCTCCAGTAAATACTTTGTAAATCACTGACAATATTTACTCTTCTTTGACTATATACTGTAAGTATACTGTAATTACAGACACTCGACCTTCGTTAAACCCATTCCAATATCGATTAGTTTTTCTTAGAAACAACTTATAAACATTAATTTTAATCCTAGAAAGCCAGCGTGTCCTATCACAATGAAAGTACTATGCATTTGTTTTCCTGCAAATGATGTCTTTTTATTGTGCTTAAGTTACATTTTATTATTGTTTAATAACAACAAATCGTGTAATTCAATTGCCCTTCAAGGGTTAAAAATGTCTCGCACTGACAAAGCATTTGAAACCGAAGTACAATTAACACGAACTGCAAAATTATACTAATGACATACAGGGTGATTCACTCGCTGTTAGCCCGAGCGTATCGTATTAGCGATACTCTGGGACGACCAGCGAGTGAATCACCCGGTATTATTTACTTAAATTAAAAGGTATAAGCATCGTTTGCGTATAAATACTGAAAATTTAAAGGCCAGAAAAGACAAAAAATTACATTGCATTGGAAATTCAAATTAACATGTTTCTCGTATATATAATTTCTGGATGACATGTTTTATCAATTAAAACTTGCCTGAAACTTGCATGTTTCTTTATACTTTAAACGTTGTTATATTGTTTTGGTAACCAATTGTATGTATGTATATATAATATATATATATATACAATCATACTGTGCAATCTTTTTTTTGTTTGAAGGCAACAGATATTGTATATATTTTGAGAACAACACACACTGTCTGTCTGTTTGTCTGTCTGTCTGTCCGCCTACTACCACATTTCAATTTATTTTAACACTTTATAAAAACTTAAGTGGATCCCCAAAAATGACTGTTTTACGTTTAAAGAAGCTACACATTTTTACAAAGAATTATCAGTAAAAGAGAAATAATGGAAATATATAGTTTCAAGGCAAACACGCTTATTTGTGATATACAGTAAATAGGGTCAAGCTAAGCAAGCTATAAGTAGGGTTAATTAACCCTTAATCTCTACCCATTATAAAAGTTACGTTAGTAATACCCTGGGTAGGGTTTAAGGGTTTAAAAGGAAAAAAGCTTCTGAATATAATTTAATAATAAAAAAAATAATTTTCCAAAATTTCTTCTACAGAGATTGTATATATATAGTATATATATATATACATTATAACTGCAAACACGCAGTATAATTAACGTAAAGAACGACGCTTGTATTGGAGAATATTCCGCGCAAGATGAGAGAGAGAGAACGAAACAAATGAAAAAATGAGGTAACCACCCGGGAATCGAACGCGGGATCTTCCGATTGCCGGTCAGATATATATATATATATATATATATATATATATATATATAGTTAGTATATTACTATATATTTGCCATATATGGATGCATATTCCCTGTAATTTTTACTGTAATTGGAATAATATTTAGTGAGAAATAAAATAAGACGCATTATTTTCGTACCTGCCCGCGTATGTAGAGGAATTACGGCATTTGATCGAGTGAGGCCCGTTGTGTAATGGTTATCATATCTGACCGGCAATCGGAAGATCCCGGGTTCGATTCCCGGGTGGTTACCTCATTTTTTCATTTGTTTCGTTCTCTCTCTCTCATCTTGCGCGGAATATTCTCCTATACAAGCGTCGTTCTTTACGTTGATATATATATATATATATATATAATTTTAAAATTATAATGCGATAATCAGATGTGTGTATATATAAAAAATATTAAATAATGGGTAATCAAATGTCACTTAATGACATTTCTTTACAGTTCACATATTTTCAACAATAAACATCAAAGAACCTGTCTTTTGCCTTTGAAAATACGAGTATATATTAGAGATTAATTTTTGTACTTTTTGTCTCATATACGAATATCTTTATAAGAGACGCAAGAGAGACACTGCGTATATCGATAGATAGATAGATAGATAGATAGATAGATAAGTAAATATTCCTGAAAAAACCCTCTGTTTAATAATTTAAACAATACCTTTCTCTGATTTCAAATTTACAAATTTACTGTCTTCAAAATTATATGACCCCCCAATTTTGTTAACTGACCCCCAATTTTGTGTAAAATTGGACTAAATAAATGCTGTTACTTGAAAATAAAATTTGTTTACATTAAACACATGTTTAAAATCATATTTACCTTGAAATTGGGCTCGTCTTCATGCGCAAAATTTAAAAATAATTAACTCCGAGTGAATACAATCTTATGCATGTGTTTACTCTAAACCAAATACATTTTCAATTAACATTATTTATTTAGTTCAGTTTTAACAAAAATGGGCGGGCTAGATAATAATTTTGAACACAAAAATTTGTTAATCTAAATTTAAAAAAAAAAATTATTTGTTTAAATTAAATAAAGATTTTTTTTTAGTGTTGATATATAATATATATATAGTTAGTATATTTACTATATATTTGCCATGTATGGCTGCATATTCCCTGTAATTTTTACTGTAATTGGAATAATATTTAGTGAGAAATAAAATAAGACGCATTATTTTTGTACCTGCCCTCGTATATATATATATATATATATATATATATATATATATATATATATGTATATATATATATATATAGAGAGAGAGAGAGAGAGAGAGAGAGAGGAGAGAGAGAGAGAGAGAGAGAGAGAGAGAGAGAATAATTTAGATATACAGGGCGTCCCAAAAAAATGTATACACACTTTAAATAATTATAAAGGCAGTGTTTATTAAAATACATTTCATTTTCAAAATGTAATAGAATCTACAGACATTATTTAATTGTTTCGTCAACGCCTGTTTTCAAACTGACGTCCGTTCTGGTCCAGGCACTGCTGATAACGCGAAGCAATGGAATCGCAAACATCACGAAACATTTCGTTTGGTATTTGTGTGCATTCTCGTTCAATGGCTGCTCTCAATTCAGCGACTGTTGCAGGTTTTATAGCGTAGACTTTGTCTTTTAAGTATCCCATAAAAAAAGTCTAGTGGTGTGAGGTCTGGTGAACGCGGAGGGTATTCTACGAAACCCCTTCGTCCAATCCACATCCACATCGTGCCAAGTACCACTCGCAATACTCCACTCTTCGGTCCGGATCATCTTCATTAATAGCATGGACTAATCTTGGAATGTAACTTTTCCATTGACAGCGCTTCAAAATGCGTTGGACAGACGATTCTGAAATTCCTACCTCACGACTCGCTTGCCGCACAGATTTTCTTGGACTTTGGTGATACGTTTCCAGTACTCTTTCTTGCTTTGTGGGGCTTGTCGATGTCCGTGGTCTTCCGGAACGCTTCTTGTGGACATTCTGAACAGTTCCATCGGCTTCAAACTTATCTCTAATTCGAGTGATGGTAAGTCGCGTTGGTGGATCTGTTTGAAACACCCTCCTAAACTGTCTTTGCACTTCAACTGCGTTTTCACACTTCCAGTAGCATTTTAGAATGAATTTCCTTTGTTCAAAGCTTAGTCTGACTGCCATTATTAATTCTAATGGGTTTAACTTGGAAAGAAAGAAACATCAATTGAGCTATCAGCTGTTAAAGTGTGTATACATTTTTTTGGGACGCCCTGTAGATTCATAGAAATTATATAATTCATTTTCATCTATTTTCGTATAAGAAGAAACTTGACATTAAAAGGACTACGTTTCACTGCAGTACTTTTAAGACTAACTTCTCCGGAACAAATCTAAGCAGTACAGTGACTGTATTGAAAGGTCAGTTTTTCACTGTAATATTTGTTTGAGTTTTTTTTTTCTGATTCAATAGAGCACAACTTACAAATGAAAAACTGAAATTTACTCATATACAACAACCGATAATTCTTTTTTTTTTTTATGAAAACGTGTTTTTTTTTTATTATAACATTTTGTCATTGTTTATTTCCGCATTGTTTAACTGAATAAATCGACGCAGAAAATGGAATTCTATTCTCCGTGTATACCCTTACCTCTCTCTCTCTCTCTCTCTCTCTCTCTCTCTCTCTCTCTCTCTCTCTCTTTCTCTCTCTCTCTCTCTCTCTCTCTCTCTATATTATATATATATATATTATATATATATATATATATATACCGATACCCCGCAAGGGGGTTCTAAGCTCGTGCTCTTGAGTGCTCTTTGTGCTCGTTTGTACGTGCTTGTTCCTGGAGGTTTCACGTGCGCCCTCCCGGCCCTAGCACCCAAGGATGATGGGGCTCGACCCTGCAGTCCTTGTCATCCTTGGTCTTTTTCCCACTTCGACTGTCCCCTCCACCCTTTCTTTTTCCTCTGTCTTTCCTCTCACTTTTTCTTTGTTTTTCCGCTGAGATATGCCCTTTTAAATAGAGGCGAATCGGTTCTTCCCGAACTTAAAAAAAAAAAAAAAAATAACCGATAAATTACTTGGTTATACAACCGAAATACAATGGTTTTAAGTATTTGAAGAACCAATTCATACATGGTTAATTCGAGCATACGCCATAATTAAACTAACCAATTTTTTGCAAAAGACTTAAATAGCGCAGTCATCACGGACCTGTATACCGACCGGATCGACAAGACTATAACATCGGCACTCTAAAAAAAATTACTTAATTTAATCTAACTTAGCTTAACCTAACCTAATCTAACTTAATCTAGCTCACAATATACTTGTCGATAGAATGTCAAGTCGATCAACTGTCGTAATTCCGATTGTCGCATAATTCAATTACTACTTTTGGTTCGTTTTCAAATAGTAGGATTGTTGCAACCAATTATTTTTATGTGTATATAGGTTGCGATCGACACGTGAAACCAGTCATTGCACGTAATGCCTAAAAGTTTCAGGCATTTGGCGTAATGATCGTAACCTCTTACTAATTTCGTGTAACGTGAAACTGAGGTGAGTTAGGTTGGTTATAGGTTAGGTTAGGTTGGTTATATGTTAGGTTAGGTTAGGTTGGTTATAGGTTAGGTTAGGTTGGTTATAGGTTGGGTAAGATTAGTAATTCATAATATCTGTAATTAAGAATCATGGGTATTACGCGAAATGCCTGAAACGTTTAAGAATTACGTTCAGTGACTGGTTTCACACATTGACTGTAACAAAAATACATCTAGATAAGACTAGCTAATTAATACTGTTGGGTATGCATGGCTTATATATATATTATATATATATATATATATATATATATATATATATAAAACACTGGTATATACTGTAGATTCTCAAAATATCAAATCCTTTTATATATTTGGGCATTCCAACAATTTAGGTTGAATTTATATAAAATTATATTTAGTTGTAATTAATCATTTTAAAATTTCTCCATGAAATGAAACCCAGTTCCAATTAAAGGTAATTTTATAGGTTTTATTTAAACCAAATTTATTTTGAAGTAACATAATTCATTTGATTCAATTTTAATATAAATTTTTAATACAGAATCATAATTTTTAATACAGTATTTTGTTAGTTTAAAACCGAAACAAATTCTTTGTTTAAATTAAAGAAAGAGTTTTTTGGGTGTGTGAATAAAACTACAAATTTCGTTAATAATTAACTACGATCAATTACCAGTCAGGATAAACTGGGCGGACCAGTTTATCCCAACTTTGGTAACTGATGGTACATTTTTACCACCACAGTTATAAAAATTTATATATATATATATATATATATATATAGAGAGAGAGAGAGAGAGAGAGAGAGAGAGAGAGAGAGAGAGAGAGTTATAACTAAGTCATAAATGCCCAAGTAACTCCAACTTTTGTATACATTTTTACCGTGTTCATCTTTTACCCAGTAGCTCCAACGAGTCATATATGTTCTATTTTCAAATTCTTAATCACTTACGCTTCTGTTAAGGTAGGAGGGAAGTTCTATTGAAAAGTTCAGAGAAAACTCATTTTTACCGAATACAATAATCATTTTTTTCAATTTCATCCCTGTTATAGGATTTTAATTAAAAATTTCGAAGTCAGGTTACTCCTACTTCATGCTACCAAAGGCTACACACACTGATTTGTTTTAGGTTAGGTCAGATTAAACTGAGTTAACATAACATAAACTAACCTAACCTAACCTCAAAAAAGTATATCCTACAAGAAAATTCGACCTATTTACAAAATCGGAGTTAATGGATGTAAAAAAGCGGCTTATTATTGATGTTATTTGGGATTTAGGCGCATATATATATATTAATAATCCTAAAAACTATTTCTTATTTTAACTTCAAGTGATGTTTGAATTTCTCCCACGTATTTGGTAATTCTAGAAATATGTCCAAAAATTCCTTATTTCCAAAACTACCAAAATAATGAGTGTAATCATTTTAACTCAACTAAATTTACCACCATACTTAATTTAATTTAACTTACTAGCATTTAGAGTGTATATGTATATTATTTTTATACCATATATATTACATTATATTATAATTTCATATTACTGTACATATATTAATATCTTATTTTATGACTGTAATTAGTCTTATGAACAAGAAATTACTTAAAGAGGGATTCATTGCTAGTCGCCGAGTTGTGTTCCATCTATTATGTTGTCTTCGTACATTTTAATACAAAGAGAATAATAAATTCAAAAGTATTATGTATATGTTAACCTTATCATTATATTATAGAGGTTTTTTTATATAAATTATACTGTACGTTTCATTGATATATATATATATAATATATAATATATATATATATATATATATATTATATATATATATATATATATATATATATAATATATATATATATATATATTATATATAATAAAAACGTGTGTACTTGTGTGTGTTTATGTGTGTGTGGATATGTGTGTATGTGTGCTTGTCTCTAATTAATGTTAATTAATATATATTAATTGAATGAAATATATTGATGTAATATAAAGTGTGAGGAATAAAAGGTGTCGTGGCGAGTGAAAACTGTTTTGGAGACTGCGTTGAAAGTGTTTCGCGGAAGGCGGAAGGCAGAGGCGATATACAAAATGGCGTCCGAGAACGGCGGTGGTGGAAAACGCATAACTATTTCGAGGGATTTTTGTGTGCTCTTCATTTTGGGCTTTAATATTTCTTTAGTTGTTTTTGTAATTGTTGTTGTCGTTGCTGTTAAGGAGTTATTTTCTTGAATTTTGTTGTACATTTTTAAAGATTTTGTTGACTGTACTTCTCGTTTTTTAAATTTAAATTTTCTTAATTTCGTTAATCTCTCTCTCTCTCTTCTCTCTCTCTCTCTCTCTCTCTCTCTCTCTATATATATATATATATATATTATATATATGTTTGGTTGTGTGGGTATGTAAGCGACATTGTATATAGCAATTGGTATTTAAAATTTAAAAGTTTGATTAAAAAACTAATACATATTTTTATTTGTATTCCATGACGTTTTTAAGTTTTATAAAAACTATTTTCACTGGCTTTTAACCTATAATGATTTTACATACAACTCCTCTGTTTCTGTTAGCCTGTAACTCCTCTAACTCTCGTAACTCTTGTAACTCCTGTAACTCCCGTAATATCCTTAAAATAGAGTTATGTGCATACCGATTTAATTCCCGAAGGATATAAGGTTAAATATAACAATGTTATCGGTTAACTGTACCCTGCTAATAAACATTATTATTGTAATTATTATTATTATCATTATCATTATAATATATACTCGTATATGCTGGTATTGTCACTATTTTTAGTCACTAGTTTTAGTCATAATTTTTTTTTTAAATTTATTATTGCTTGGTTTATCTTATCGTTTATTACCTTCAATAATATTGTACTATTTTATGGGATTTATATCCTCCCAATAATATTGTACTATTTTATGGGATTTATATCCTGCCAATAAAGCTTATTATTATCACCATTATCATCATAGATTAAATATTAGGTGTTGGTATTAAATATACCGTAGTATTATGGGTTCTTTTGCATTATCCTCCCAACACTAATTTTTTTATATAATGTTGGTTTGGTTTTGGTTATGGTACTTTATTTTCGTTCCATTATAAAAAAAATTAGTGTTGGGATTAGGTTAGGTTAGGTTAGGTTTGGTTAGGTTAGGTTAGGTTAAAAACAGCCCGGCGCAGGCGTTAGAAAAGTGTTTTGTTAACGTACTTTATTTTCCTTCCATTATAAAAAAAAATTTAGTGTTGGGAGGATAATGCAAAAGTACCGTATTATGTAATACCAACACTTAATATTTAATCTATTTTTGTATTATAAATATACATATACAAAAATAATAATGGTATAACAATGATAATAATGGTATAATAATGGTATAATAATGGTAATAATAATAATGGTATAATAACAATATTATATATATATATATATACACACAGCTACTATTCGAATAATTGTATTTATTTAGCTCGTGAATCCTTAAGAACAGATCTGATTGTTTCATCCATCGGAGCAAACACACCACTAAAGTCACATTGTGAAAAGGAATGAGAAGAAAGATAAACAAGATGAAATTTATAAACATTGTATCCGATTGTAAAGACGAAGTTGAGGCTTTGTGTACACAAGGAATGACGCTTGTCTGCACCAGACTTAGTCTCGATGGCTATACTCTACTTTCTGGTACTTCTATCGAAATCTGGTTTTTCGCTTTATCTTACTTAGCCTTTATTTGTTTAGGTATTTTAAGCAGTTTAACTTGCTATGTTTTTATTTTGTATTTAGTTATTTAGTGAAGTACGTATGCATTGTATGTGGTAATTAGTTAAGGTATATCTTGTCTAGTTATCTAATTGTCTGTCTATATTATCTATCTATATTTAATTATCTATCTGTATGTTTAAGGAGATTGAATTAGGTAGACTTAAAAACTTAAAGTCAGCATTTTATAACATTTAAGCGTTTATATATATAATTATATATATAATATATACCGGGTGAACCAAATGTAGGTGGACAGTAAATGATAACGTTTATTTTTGAGAATACATATTTAATTTTTGTATACTATAATACAAAATAAAATTTAAATAAATTTAGTTATAATATTTAATATAATATAACACAAACCATAGTTATAATGAACACCATAGTTATAATATAATATAACACAAACCGTATTCAATCTACTGTCCACCTACTTTTGGTTCACCGTATATATATATATATATATATATCTATATATATTATATATATATATATATATATCTATATATATATATATATATATATTATATATATATATATATATATTATATATATATATATCCTATACCCTATAGGTATATGGGATGAAGTTCCCAATCAAACACGTTAATTATGCACACCCACAAGGGGAAATCGAATCACGTTTCATATACTGTATATAAGGCATCGGCTATATATATATATATATATATATATATATATATATATATATATATATATATATATATATATATATATAATCTATTACGGAGAAGCTTGCATGTATTGTATTGTAATGAAAGATATTTAAGTGTGGAACGTTTATACAAATACAACTCTGCAACTCTGTATTGCGCAAGTCGAGCATATTCTATCTCTAAAGTTATTGACATATCATTGAAAACCCAACAAAGCTATCTCCACACTTAAAATCATGAACGAAGAATAACATAATTAATTGATACGATATATATTATACGATGCATATTTTCATGAAATTGTAAATATTATTACTACTATTAATAATACTAATACTAATAATACTAATAATAATAATATAATAATAATAATAATAAGCCACACACAAAAATAAAAATGACTTGAAAGAGCTACTACACACGTATCAACCAACCCCCAACATACATAATTGCCTCTGCGCGCAAACAAGAAGTGATCCGCGTATTTCCATGGCGTCTCTAAAGAGAGATATCATTAAATGAATCGAGAACGGCTTTCTATCACAATCGCAAGAGATTTACTGCATCTTCCTCTCATTGTTTAAATTCAGTTAAGAAGTTCACGCCGACTTAGCGTTCTCCCGTGCAGAAAATCAACCGAGTCGCAAAGGTGAAACGCTTCTAACGTCGAGTTTCTTACATCCAATAAATGGATTACGCATTATTTATATATATATATATATTTTATATATATAAAGAAATATATATATATATATATATATATATATATATATATATATATATATATTATATATATATTATATATATATATATATATTATATATTTTAATATATATATATATGGGTGTGTGTGTGTGTGTGTGTATATATATTATATATATATATACTTCGTTAGTGAGGCCACCACAACGCAGATGAATAAAGTTCATAATTGGCACGAAAATAAATGCAGTACACTATTTAAATTTTACTCTTTTTGGGTTAATTACATCATTCTCGAGCCAGTTTGTATTAAGAACTGTATGTATTGAATATTTATATCACGTAATTATTATACTGCGCATTATATTAGATTATATTACATAATATATATACATAACAAACTAGTGGTGCATTATATATATATATATATATATATATATATATATATATATATATATATATATATATATATATATATATCTATATATATATATATATATATATATACACGAGTGGAACCTTCCAATACAGACCATGCACCAAACTCTTTGTATAATGGGCTGAAGTGGTATATATATATATATATATATATATATATATATATATACCACTTCAGCCCATTATACAAAGAGTTTGGTGCATGGTCTGTATTGGAAGGTTCCACTCGTGTATATATATATATATATATATATATATATATATATATATATATATATATATATTCAATTAATAAAACAAAAGGAATTCAAACACCTGCGTAAATCAATATAGATTTCGTAGCCACTTTTTGTTGTCATCTTATTCCGCTACAGTTGCAAATCAAATTTAGCGTTGAAAGATGTTTGCGCTATCTCCTCAAACCGTCAATTGCTAATTGTTTAGAAAAAAAAATATATATATATATATATATATAGGTTGGTGGGAGATTTTCAGCCGAAGCACATTTCAAAAGAGGAAAATCAAATTCATTTTATTATTTCAACGTTTTTAAATAATTTCCTCGTGAAAATTTACAAAAGTAAAAAAAACAACTTTTTTTTTTATTAAATGGTGTACCAGTTCGGAAGAAATTGTTACTTTTAATTTACTTTTTATATTAAATTGGACGTAAGTATTGTCTCATACTTTGCTCTTAGGTAATACATAAGTAACAATGTCAATTCTATATTCACAATGAAAAACAATAAAATCAAGCTTCTGATATACAGTATATATATATATATATATATATATATATATATATATATATATATATATATTATATATATAATATATATATATGTTTGTGTGTGTGTGTGTATGTGTATATGTGTGTGTGTGTGTGTGTTTGTGTGTGTGTGTGTGTGTAAAGAATTATATATGAGGCCGTACACATGTTTTGCCTTAAACACATGTTTTAAAATAAGGGGTTTGCTTGGAAGCAGTGCAACATCCATGCATCTATATATATATATATATATATATATATATATATATATATATATATATATATATATATATATATATATATATATATATATATATATATATATATATATATATATATATCACGTGATGCAATTAAAATTTATTCACATAATAAATATGTATAAAAAATTAATACTGATAATAAAAATAGTCATTCTTTGTATGATTATTATTATATGTTCTATAATAATAGATTTATAGGATTTGAGATTTTATGAGAGAATAAAGTGCAACATTGCATCACTGGTTGGTTTCAACAATCATTATTTTAATCAATTAACATGGAAAGTGTATGATAAATTTAAACTGTTGACTCAAAGTCTCTCTCTCTCTCTCTTTCTCTGTATATATATATATATATATATATATATATATATATATAATATATATATATGGGCCACTAGCTTGACCTACGTGTGAAGAAAGACCAACGCACTGAACTGCTACGAGGTTATGAG
>JAJOZX010003703.1:307500-310000 GCA_023014485.1 Bathynomus jamesi | reverse complement strand
CACGATTTATGACATCATTTCAACGGATTCGTGATAAGGGTCATGTAATATATATATATATATATATATATATAAAGTTTTAAGAGGTGTATATGCCGTTCGGAGTGTTAAATATTTTTGTGACATATTAAACGCTACAGAAGTATATAAATCAGGTTCCTATACCGAAAAGTGTGTGTATATATATATATATCCTATTTTCTGTTCCTCCTTGATAATGTGAATATATCACGAAAGCGCTCGGACTTTGTGTTTCCTTTTCCTTGTGGTTGTTTGCTTATATATATATATATATATATATATATTATATGGGATGAATTTCACAGTTAAAAAAAAAAAAAAATATATATATATATATATATATATATATATATATATATATATATATATATAATTTTACATTATGCGTTTAACTCATCATTTAAAATATTTAAAATGAGTCAAAAATAAAAAATCGCAAAAGAATCTTAATTTTCAGTACTAGAACAAATAATTTTACAGTACTGTTCAATTTTAGAATGTGTAAATTACCTATTCTGTTCAAACAGTAAGTTAAGGTTATCCCCCTTTTCAGTGTGAATTTTATATATATATATATATATATATAAATTTTAAAATGGACTTCATTTCCAGAAGCCATATATATATATATATATATATATATATCTATATATATTATATATATATATATTATATAGATATATAATATTATATATATATATATATATATATTATATATATATATATATATATTATATACTATATATATATATATACACACACAGATATATTAACCTATGCAGGACCTCAAATAATTGTATGTACTCACCAACACCAGCAACGTGGATCTTCTTCATCCATGGGTATATAATAGGCTGTCCATTGACATCTAATTCTGTGACTACTTCCTCCGGGGACCCATCAGAGCTATTTCCTAAATGTTGTATTTGGGAAGGAAGACCCCCGTTACCGCCTGTACTCCCTTGAGATGGATCCGGGGATGCTACAGGGGACCTAGGGGCCCCTGTATGCTGCTGAAGGGGGCTGTGGCATGGGGGCACTTGAGGGCTCATATGAGGTCCCATTGGTTGATGTTGAGGCATAACACACGCTTGTTGATAATATCCCGCATGGTTATATTGCATAGGATCCCTACTATATTGCATAGTAGCGGCTTGAGGCATGCCATAATGTCCATAATGCTGAGCAGCTGCATAGTAGTCTGTGGGAGGAATATATGAATTCTGACTATATTCTTCAGGAGGAGGGAATTTAGGGTCTACGTATGGACCCGAATTCATCAGAAACGAACTCATCGTCGCTTAAATTATGAACGATTTGTTTGTAAATAATAGTTTATAAGAGTTTTGCTCACTTATTTTAAAGACTCCTCCTCACACTGACAATTATCATATCACGTGACCCGAGAGCACCAATGCGAACGGCCGACTGTGACCCAGGCCGGCTACGTCACCATGATTAATGAATCACGAGAACGAACCAACACGGCTGCCTAAGTTCTGCGCTTTCGGTGACCAACACCTCCAACAACCTAAACGATCACTTCAAGTCCCTCCAAAGCACTGATCAGGAGCAGGCGAGAATTTTTCTGAAGGAGTACGCGATTGCGATGGAATACGACAAAACGGAGGCTTCCCTTCGCCCGGGGCAGAGGTACCTGCCCAACACTTCACTCAACTGCTCAAGTCACTCACTGCACTGATCAATGAGTGTTGTTCACGTGTGCTTCGTCCAACAGCTCGACGATGATTGGCGTTGATTTACTGCCGACTAGACCCCATGTGTGGTGACCTGCGCATTGCCACTGCGCAGCTCCAGTCAAGAGTTGTGATGCCCCCTCCCCCGTCTCTTACATGAGCCAGAAGTTTCTGCGAGCGCGTTTGCTGATTGGCCCCCCTTATTCCATCTGGAGGATTCGCCACTTAATTCAGATACTAGGAGTGGGCCAACCTCCGAAGGGTGCACTTGGACTGTAGAACACAAAGGGATCGCTTCTAAGTGTATAGAACTTTAGTGCTTTACAACGAAATTCTACGAACCAATTTTAAACAATGACGCAAAAATCAGTGAAAGAACTAAAACTAAGCCATTAAACTAATGCGATCATACTCGCAACTCAAGTAATAAGTATAATATTATGCGTAAAAAGTGAGACTTTTCCCCGCGTTTATCCAGTGAAACGGAACGAGGCATGCAGACCTCCGTCCATTGAAGGGCACGACCGAAATTACTTAGATCCTTCCTTCGCCCTATCCTCCTGCGACTGTTTCTCACCTGAGGATTCTCTAAGGGCTCTTTCTCCTATCGCCCCCCACAGACTTTCGTCTCAAGAGAGCTGTTGTGAGAAAAATTAACCGATTTTATCGTCGGCTGTTTTTTCCTGCTATTCCCGTCACGAAGAGTGTGCTTCCCCGTTTGTCCTGAATTCAGATCGACTCTCATGGGCGGAAAGTGAGACAAACACGATAAACTATTTTCA
>JAJOZX010003703.1:257500-302500 GCA_023014485.1 Bathynomus jamesi | reverse complement strand
TATATATATATATATATATATATATATATATATATATATGTATACAACAGATGTCGTATACCTTGAATTTTTAGTGCTCATAAAAGACGAAGTACATGTTAAAATGAATTACTGTATTTCAGTTAATATAAAAACTTATTTAAATGTAAATGAATGAATAATAATAATATTATTGTGTTAAAGATAACATACGGTTAATATAACATTTATTGTATCAACCATAAATCAAATTTTATGTCGTTCTCTGTATTGCGTGCGAACCACTTTGCGTGTGTACGTATATATATATACTATATAACCTCAGTATAAATGAACTGAGTTCAGTGTAGAAATATTTTACATAAATGAATTTTATTGATCAGATAACTCTGATAGAACATATTAAATAATTTGTATTATTTACGACTACACCAAAGTACCTTACCCCGAAACGGTTAATGATAAACGTTATTATCTTACAACCCTTATTTAATCACTCAATAAGGGTCATAAAGAGCGTATTTAATGCGATTACTGAACAGTAGGTTATATAAATATCATTAACAGCCTGGCTGTAAGAATTATCATATAACAGCATCTAATTACGGAATAAAATATATACAAATAAGGTAATTACTTGTAAAATTAACTACTTCATTTGTTACTTTGATACAATATTAAGTGGTGATAAGGTAGTTTTTGAATTTGAGAGCAACAGGAGAGAATTATTTAATTAAAAACTCGTAAATAAATTAAATTACTCAATTTTTCTTTTCACTTTTAGAGTTTTTAATCAACAATTCACACCACAAAAAAAAATATCCGGAAAGAATGGACTATTTTATATCTATTTATCTACCTTTTTATCTATCTTTCTATCTATCTATTTATCTCTATTTATCTATCTCTCTCTCTATCTATTTATCTCTATTTATCTATCTCTCTATCTATCTATCTCTATTTATCTATCTCTCTATCTATCTATTTATCTCTCTATTTATGTATATCTCTCTATCTATCTCCCTATATATTTATTTATCTCTCTATTTATCTATTTACCTCTCTCTCTATCTATCTATTTATCTATTTATATATCTATTTATCTATCTATCTATCTGCCTACCTCGCTATCTATCTATTTATCTCTCTATTTATCTATTTGTCTATCTCTCTATCTATCTATTTAGCTCTCTATCTATCTATTTATCTATCTATCTATCTATCTATCTATATCTATATCTATCTATCCATATATAGTATAAATAAGCATGTGTGCATGTTCTCGGCTACCTCATACGAAACCGCGTCAATCTTTAGAATACATACAGAGCTCATCGCGAGATGAACGTGCGTGTAGCGACATCAGCGATGTCGCCATAGCTTCAAACACTTTTTATTGAAAATGAGTGAATATCATGAAAAAAAGGGATATAATGAGGATTACACTAGGTTAAGTTAGGTTTGGTTAGGTTAGGTTAAGTCAATTAGGTTAGATAAAATTAAGTGGCGTTATCAACAATTGAAAATGTAAAAATGTCGCGTTTTTGTAAAGTAGCTTAACAGGTGTGTGTGTGTGTGTGTGTGTGTGTGTGTGTGTGTGATCCAAACTGGAAAACTTCCATTTTATGCGATGGATTTTTTTCTTTTTCTTTGTCGGAATGAAGCTGCTTTTTCTACGGAATGGGAACATAATGTCATCGGAAAAAAGTAAAAAAATGTGCATATTGCAAGTGTAGAGTTTTGTGTAAAATTAGAAATATAAACATAATTTCTTTAAATGGTTAATTTATTTTTTGATAAATGCATTGTGGCCACCCCAAACATTATTATTATTATTATTATTATTATTATTATTATTATTATTATCCTTTGGTAATTAAAGAATTACGTTTTTTGAAGTAATTAATTTATTAATAAACTGGAGTTAGATGGGTGACCGTCCTCTGCATTCAGAATTCCCCGTGCTTAAGTTTTGTAACTCATTGTAGTCGAAGTAGCACAGTTCATTAAACTGAATTCTAAATTTTTGTATACGGCGGGTTTACAGAAACCTCATATTATCATAGATGAAATTGCGGCTGAGTTTTGGAATTATCATAATTCTTACTTTAAATTAGGACGGAATTAGCTCTCAAAATGTGTAAATTTTCCAGATTGATATAGTTAAACTTTACGCGAATACAATCGTTTCGTAAGCCGTTAAAACTCGCATATTCGATGTTCAGCGAATCATGTATTTGCTTCCTGCATCCATAGTTGTTTTGGGTATCACTTCGTTAATATCATTTCAACAGGGTAGGCCCGTAGGGTATTTCCCAGTCGATGTAACTTTACATAATTTGAAAATTTCTCATTATATTTATATTTAAAATAACTAATACACAGTTAAATATTTATAAACCAATCCGGATAGTTAACCTAATCACGCTATCTTTACATTAACCATTTATTTTGTTATCAGAAATGTAAGCATAGTTGTTATTATTAAGTGAATATTCCCAATTATGAAAAGTTGAAGTGAGGTCATAAAGCCCCAATAAGAAATGAGTTTATTAGAATACAAGCTTTCTGCTTATTCTATGGTCTTCATCTCACCTGATGAAGACCTTAGAATAGACCGAAAACTCGTATTCTAATAAATCAGTTCCTTATTTTGGTTTTATTCCCATAAGCATATGTATTGCAAACAATGTACAAAAGGTTGACAAAAGTAAATAGACACCACCACGATGATTGTCCTCAAGAATAAATGGCAAAGCTCATCAATGGAATGCCAGAACGTGTGCGAAGAGGAAAGCAACACGGTTTTAAATATAGTGATTCAACAGATTTGTTATTTTTTATTGCCTTCTATTATTATCAAATCGAAAACTGTTGTAAAACCGAAGGTGTCTATTTAATTTTGCCAACCTTCTGTATGGTTGAACTAACTAACCATTTGGTTTATTTAACAAATATTTAACAATGTATTTGGTTGTTTTAACTAAACATTTTTCTTTTTTGCGTGTTGTTGTAAATTCGTAAAGAAGGTGTGTATAAGTCATTTAAATTCACTTATACGTGTAACAATATAATTAAACAGAGCTTTAAATGTGGCAAAAACACAAAAAGTCCAAGTGTGACAAACAACGATGAGTCGTGAATTTGGGCTCCAAAAACTACATATACGTACGAAAGGAGATGACATGATGACAAAGTCACTGCGAGGTGACATGACGAACAAGGATGGTTCTTTTATGTATGCAACACCCACATTCAGTTTGCCTAATCATTTACTGATAAGGAAGACTTTTGGGAGAGCGAAAATTTCTGAATTTCCAATCTTAGTTGACGAAGAATTTTTAGTATATATTGAAGACAATATAGAAAGGGGAATATATTTTAAATTCATATTGTGTTTCTAAACGTTACAGTACGGGCGATTTTACAGACCCAATATTATAGCATCAGAAACTTACTGAGAGATTTCAATGCTGATTAAAGATCTAATTCTTTAACTTTAGGTCTGCGTTACTAATCTTTCTGGAAAAAATATAAATTGAATTCAATTGAATTGAATTGAATAACCTTTATTATTAATAATAAAATAAGTAGATTGGTTTTACAATTTATAATGACACAAATAATTGTGAAGCTTGACTATTTATTTTATTTAACTTGGCCTTTAAGCTTTAGGCTTTACATAAATAAATGACTTGGCCACTGTTCAGCAACTAACATTGTAAATGACCATATAAATAACCATTGTAAATAAGTATGTATATTTTCGGAAAAATGTTCGCCTAGAAAAAATTTCTAAATAGGATAAAAAAATTTTGATTGGTAAAATTTTCTTTAGATATTTTACTGTCTTGGTAAAACAGTAACAAAATTTTAAAAAACAAACCCCAATCAATCTGATTAGTAATTTTTTATGATTTTACAAATTTTATGTCCCTATGTAAACTTTTTATTTGAAAATGTACTTCACTATAGTTTATTTCTGATCCCAAACTCTCTAAATTAACACTAAATATTACTGGTCAAACATACATACATACATACATACATACATACACTCTTAAAACCTATCTGCTATGTGTACCTTGGATCTGAAGGGTAATAAAGCACTAAAAATATTCTCTGTAAAGTAAACAGTACTTCAAGAGTACATATATATAGTAGGTCGATAGTAGGCAGAGAGTAGCTGAAATGGCTATCTTCTCGACATCTAGACCTAAGAGAAAACTACGAAGAGGACACTTTCACCTAGGAATTAAAGAAAACCACTCAGTGCACTTTCTGTCTATCGAATGTAATCTTTACATACTTTATACCCAGAGTACGTTTAGTCCATTTCCTTTCGCTCGGATATAAGGTACACACAGCGGACAGTTTTTAGAGTGATAAGCGAAACAAAGCTGAGTATGGTAAATTTTGTTAGCTGGTAAAAACTAATTACATTAAAAATTGTCCGTACATCTTCTCAGAATACTGTAAGTAGTATAAAGTGTGTAGGAAGTTAATGCCTTAGTGTTAGTCATTATAATATCAATCATGAGATCTTTCACTCAGGAAAATGAAAGCAGGAGTAGCGACGTTTCGCTCCAATCACTGGAGCATTCTCAAACAAGAAACAAAACATCTTAACTAAAATAAAGCACCGATCATTATATAAAGCTATCACTGCATGGTTGGAGTGATTGCAAAGTTCCGCTTAAATCAAAGAATCCAATCGGTAAATCAAGAAGAGAACCAATATAGAATACTAGAAAAAAGCAGCGGTGCTCAGATTGCGACCGTAGTAATCCTTCTCTGTTGCGGCCATGCTACAAATATGTTTGTATTTACATTAATCCTGACATCTTCTAAAATATAATAATTACTGATTTTTGTCACCGACTAGTTCATTACGCGTGTCCAGGCGCGGATACGGGGTGGGGTGTGTGGAGGGGATTTAGGATTTGTCATGCCGGTATTATGTAAATATTGCCAGCCCAATATTATATAATATTATACAATAATATTAAAAATTATTAATTATTAGAATACAAGGTGTCATTCAGGTTAAAACTAGAGGAGTTAAGCCCCAGCGCTCCCCCTCCCTGTATCCGCGCCTGGTGTCCCTCTACAGTTAGTTAGACATATTTTACGCCCAATGCCAAAACGAGTCTGAGTACCACCGCTACTAGTATAAAGTAATGCAGACAAGAAAACCCCACATTACACTTATAATTAAAGAAATATAGTAAATCTCCTTCCCTGATCTCCGTCCCTAATCGGTGTACAGGGTGTCCCGTAAGTCTGGACCCATAGGGGAAAAATAATAAAATTACAAAACAGTCCAAAAATTTATTTATAATATATTTTTTTATTATTTTAATTATTATTTTTATTATTTTTTTATTATGATCTTACTCCGCTGGAGTTTTATTTGTGGGGCCACTTGAAAGCCAAAGTGTACGAGGTCAAACTTCAGAACATTTTCCACCTTAAAGCACGCATTGTGGAGGCGTGTCAAGAAATTTCTGCGACTGTGATTCAGAAAGTGCTGTCGCAGTGGAGATTACGTCTTCAACTATGTGTGCGACACAACGGCGGACACTTTGAACAGATTATGTAATAAATTTTTGGACTATTTTGTAATTTTATTATTTTTCCCTATGGGTCCAGACTTACGGGACACCCTGTATATCTGAAGAAATCATGATATTGCAAATTTGTATAATAAAACCATTTCTTAATACTCTTAATATTGTTAGCAGGAAAACCACCAATTTTTTTCATTCGTCAATCTCCAGAAAATGAATCCCCAGTTAAAAATTTAAAATTTGTTGTTAATCTGTTATGAAATCAAATTATTGAATTGAATGTAGTACTTTTCAATAAAAAAATTGGTCTGTGTGTGTGTGTGTGTGTATATATACATATATATATATATATATAATATATATATATATATATATAATATATATATATATATATATATATATATAATAATATATATACATATATATATATACTGTATATGAGTGAATTAAAATACCTTTATTGATAAAAAAATAAATATTACAAAATCACAAGATTTACAACATCACAATAGTTTTAAGTTAGAAAATACAATCATTAATTGGACAACTGATATATATTTTTTTTATTTAATTTGGCACTTACACTTCAGGTTTCACTGGGCTTCAGATAAATTTAAAGATAACACGTCACTTCATTGGTAATTATGATTAAATAATATACAAGTATATGAGTAAAAACTATTAATTAATTCAGAAGGCAGAAACGAACTTATATCTCAATATGAATAATGATAACAATAATGATGACGATAATAATAATAATAATGATAATAATAATAATAATAATAATTCTATTGTTCTCTGATGTATCTAGAAAGCATACAACAGGTGTACAGAGAATAGCATCGTCCTCGTCAAAAAAGCGATGTATCTCGGAAACGAAGCAATTGCGGATTTATGTTCATAGGAACTTTTTGTTCACTTTGATGTCCTGAATATGTATACTAATTTATGAAACATAATTTGATAACAGTCTGTATAGTTTTACTCCTACCAGTTGTCTGGTATGAGGAAATTTCTCGGTGAGTTACGAGATATTCGTCAAGACACTTTTAAATTAGTAAATTTTTGCTCATACATTTGTAAATGAAAATAAAATTTACCAATTTGATTTACGGCTTCAATCTTTAATAATTTTAACTCTTTTTAAAAAGAATACACTTGAATTATCGTGATAATATCAGATAATATTGTAGTGTTCATTTTTGAATAATAAAGATACTGTTTAAACTTTAGAGCATTGCCAGCAGAATTTCCCGCTGCAAAGTTGCAATATATCATAAAAAGAAAAAAAGAGTATGATATGGAGTTAATTAAATTCTGTTTAGGGTTTATATGTCTAAGTTTAAACATTACAGCATAACTCGAAATGGTTTAAAACAGGGCTTCTCAAACTTTTTTCACTTGCGACCCCTTTGGATCAGACAAATTTTTTCGCGACCCTTCACTCAATGTCATAAAAGCAATAGGTACTAACACTGTATATTTATGAAAAAAATAATATTTTCAAATGTTTCTGCGACCCCCAATAATATTTACGCGAACCCTAGTTTGAGAAGCGTGGGTTTAAAAGATATAATTTACAGTTCCTTCAGTGCAAATTCTTGTCTACCATTACTTCAAGAAATTTTGTTGCAGTACATTCTTTTCAAACGATTTTTCAACATTTAATGTTTTACTTATGTGTGTGTGTGTGTGTGTGTGTGTGTGTGGTGTGTGTGTGTGTGTGTGTGTGTGTGTGTGTTCTCTTAATACAAGCAAAGCTTATCAGAGAGTTTATAAATTGTTTAAAAAATGAAATATTGCTTGAAAGAAATCCTCCCATCTATATACTATACTTATAGCCATTCCCACATGAAACAGAAAATCAAATTGGCAGATGTATGATTTAAATCATCATGTGGAGTACAACAAGTGTACATGCTATCACCCATACTATTTAATATTTATATTGATATTTTGTCTAACTCATTCAAATTTTAGAGTAGGATGCTCTATGAAAGAGTGAAGAAACTTTCATAAATAGTCTAATATATGTTGTCCATGATATGGTGATGTTAAACTTTTTACAATGTTTGACAAATTTTGTGAATTTATGCAAACACTATAAGTTCAAGGATACTAAAATGTATACTATGACTTTTCATAAAAGAAGGAAAATGAAAATGTATGTATGTATACATTAGTTTAAATATCTATTTCATCTTATTCCTTGTTTCTTACATGACTTATGATGGTGATTCTGATTATACGTAAAAAGGTAGAAGCTTGTTGTAAGCACTCAGTCAAATCTCTTAATCAGAAACTTCAGGTATCTTACATAAGAACGAACTTGAAAATATTATGCAAAACCTTTCAGGAGGCTATATGTGGACTCGTACCAACAGACTTTCAGTTTCCTGCATAGGGACGCCTCCTATAATGTCTCCAGGTTCGGGATGTATAGGACGTGTATTTTTAAGGCTTATCGCAGTTAATAATCATTCAAGAGGGTTCGAAACTGGCACAGCGCTCAAACCACCTAATATGTCATATTGCTTTATTCCCGTATTATTATTACTAGCACCATCGGGAGTCGAACCAACGACCTCAGTGTGTCTTCACTTCGCTTATAGGGGAACGGTGTTACCCACTGATCTAAGGACGCTGGCCTTACTGCAGTTAAACAGTACTTTGATACGCTTACAATTCTTTAACTCGATCGCTTGTCATTTTTCTGGTATACCTTGGTTTTGCTTCCGCCCGAATTGTTCATTCTGACGAAGGTCAATCTTGTCACTCCACCTTAGATGGTAGGTATGTTCTTAAAATTATCGGATGTGGATATTTGAAATGGAGTCTTCAATAACGCAGTACATTATTTTGTGTGTGTGTGTGTGTATATATATATATATATATATTATTTTACTCTTAATTATGTCAACTGTTTTGTTGACGTTATTAATATTATGTGCAACAGGATTTTTATATTATTATTTAGCTACTTTTTAGAAAATATTACTTACCTGCACATTGCATCGTATTTCTTAACAACCCAAATTTTATACGAAACGACTGTAACTGAACTGTACAGGTCAGCTCTGCATCTACTCGTTCAAGTACATGGTAGGATAATAACAATAACCAGCCAAGAATTAAATTAAAATATACTGCGGCGCTTAGGCCAGATTAATGCGGCTCAGTAGGCTAACTCCTCGATTATACTAGCACCATCAAGAGTCAAGCCTCCGATGTTACTGTCTTCATTTCGCTTTTAGGAAAATGGTGGCGAAAGGTGAATAGTGTATCTGACACACAAATCATTATTGTTTTTAAATTATTCCTTTATCTTTGTGAACATGCAGTGGTGGAAATGACAGATTACAAAACAGAAAATATCATAGTCGATTAGTGATAGAACCGACAAGCTTAGCGATCGAGGCCTATAATACGAGACATACTATACCGACACTCTAAAAAAATAACCTTAATCTAGCCTAACCTGACCTAACCTAACTTAACTAAGTCTAACCTAATGTAACCTATATTATTCTAACTTAATCTAATTCACAATAAACTTGTCAATTAAATGTCACAGAGAGAGAATAACGTTAGCAATTAATTAACTCTACGGAGAAACCGAGCCTAATTTTGATTTAACCCTTTAAGCCTTGAATTTTTTGTTATGAATATGAATGCTTGTATTTGAAACGTTAGCAATTTGTACCTTCAGTCCTTAAAGGGTTAAAAGATCATACATCAATAGCCAACGCCCGTAGCTTGGTCGGTAACACCGGTAAACGAAGGGAAGACAATGAAGTCGGGGATTCGAGTCCCGATGATGCTGGTAAAATAATAATGCCAGAGTTATTGCCGTGGGTCTTATTATAAGTTAGCTTAAGCGTGGTGTGTCAATGTCTGGCCCTCTTAATTGATTTATTTTAAACATCAATGTAAGTTATTTAGAAAATATACGTACTGAAATTCATATTTCATCACTGCATCTTGATAAAACATTTTACATGAACAGTCAGCGTTGCATTTATTAATGATACATAACAAAACAATGTTAATATTGTGAATTTTAACGGAAATGCGAACTATTAAGAAAGAAATTCATACTTGTGTGCGTTTTCATAGAATGTTTTAAAGAATGAAATCTGAATAAAACTCTCTATTAACCCTCTATGGACGGAATTCTTTTGTGGAGTCAAGTTACGAATACAGTTTTTTGGCAGCTTAACCTTTTGTAGCAAACGTCCACTATACTTCCGTAAAAAGGAAGAAACGCGTAAGTCCACTGGATGTAGTTTTGAGAAAATGGCTTTCAAAGTTTAGCGTTGAAAAAATCAGAAATTCATTTTTTTTACACTAATTTTACCAGTGTATAATAACTGTACACTTCATGACAATTTTTTGAGCACAAATTATTTTATCATTACGCATATATGATAAATTGAGCGAATTTGGCGCTTACGTGTTTTTTTTTTTCCTTGTATTAGGTCTTTTTTAGGTATTAGGTTTTTTCCATTGGAAGAGATATGATTTAGTGGAAATGGACTTACGTTTTTCACTGATTTAACTAATATAAACTGGACTTGCGCGCTTCTTCCTTTTCATAGAGATGTAGAAATGGTTTGCCGACCCCACTATGATCTTAACTCAATTTTGACCAAATTGTGACTTACGCATTTTTTTTTTCCTTTACAAGACAGTAGAGAGGGTTAAAAACTATTTTTAAAAAATGGGTTGTAAACCTACAGAAAACTTAAGCAATTATTTAAGGAAAAAACATAATGTATCACCACTTACAAATTACATCTAACAAGTGATTATAAAACTTATGTATTGTAATATACTGTGTGTGTGTGTGTGTATATATAACTGAAGTTCTTTTTTAATAAAAAATACATATATTATAGGTACAATTAACACTAAAACATTTATATTTACAAATTATTTAAATTTTATTTTGAAAGTTTTCATTACATTATACACACCCACCATATACTGTATAATGTGCCACATTTGCTGTTTACAACTTTTATTTCTATTATTTCTAATATTTTCTTCTTTTTTATATGTAATTTTTAAAAATTAACCAAACTCAAACTTGTAATTGTTAATATTAATCCACTAAATTTGCTGTTTGCCCCATTTTTTTCTATTTATTTTCTAATTTTCTTTTGTAACAAATTGAAATAGAACCTCAGTGATTTTTGCCTGAAAATCTCCCATGTTTCCCAACGGCATATTCAGATAAGAATAGTTTGACTAGACTGATTATCACCAAGCCGGTAGCCAGGTTTGGAAATGGAGCGGGGGGTTCATTTTGGTCCAAAGTGGAACTCATTTCATGTGTAATTTTAGTGCCTATGGACGACAAAACTATTTTCGAAATATGTAATGTTTCCTTTATTATCGCTTCAAATAAATATTTCTAGTAAATTTCCTTTGATATAAGTATGGAAATGCTATTTCCACATGTATGTACAGTGTTACAAAAGCAGTTATATAATTACAGACCATCATCAAAAACTTGAGAATGATAAATCATTTCAACAAATTGACCGCTATACACAAAACTGAATAAACAGAATATGCCAATATACTCTCATGTCAATATATGGATGAGATGTTTTCTTAACCTATTTACTAATTTGTATATCTTATGTAATGTATTTTTTTATGAGTAACGATCGCTGTAAAACTGCCTAAATTTTACCAACAAAGTCGTTGATACCTACGTGCATATAATTGATTGGTATTTGCCCACTTCCCGGAGCCCATGTGATGAAATAAGCAGTGAGCGGAGGAAAAAAAAAAAATTGTCCCAAACCCTTTCATGCTCGAATTATGTTTAAGATTAAAACAATTTTATACCTTATGTTATTCTCCATAAGGACTAAAATCTCCTAAAATTGTACGGTCAAATTTACAATCGTGGGCATGAAAGGGTTAAGATTCTCCGACTCGGGAGAATTTTCGCCGTAGCTCAAAAATTCTAACTTTCAAATTAAAACAAAAGCAGTTTTAATCTTTGAGTTGGGATAAATTCATTCGTCGGTAACTAAAGATTTCTGAATTCTGGATTTGCAGTTATTGTTTGTAAATAAATTTTGTTTAATCCCTATACTTTTATATTATAAATAATTTTATATTATATATATATATACAGGGTGCTTCAAAAAAGTTACCACTTGGTATGGGGTGATTTAAAAATTATATTTCAATACTGTGTATTTATTGTTTATATATTTATTATTATTAAAACCAAGCAAATAAACAAACAAATATATAAACAAAAAACCCAACAAACTATAAGTGGTAAGCAATGACGTAACAGCGCCATATAAGTGGTAACATTTATTAAGCATCCTGTATATACTGTATATATCGGGATTATCAGGTGGGCAAAAAAAAAGGGAGACCTCGAACTTTGGCTGTACAATCCAAAGTTATGCTCAGATTTCAATATTGTTTTCACACCCCACAACTAAGTAAATTTCCTATATGATGAGCGAATTTCAAATAAAACTAATGAAAATTACGGATTTATTGAACATTTCTTTATGCCACCGGAAATTCTCCATTTACACTACTACTGCATTGTATGTACAGATAAAAAGTTACAAAGTACTCACATATGGTGCTACCTTGATGTTAAAAAACTGCTCGATATGTTTACCACGAACTTCTACAACCTTTTTCATCTATGGCCTTATTGATTTGTTCTTGTGGTACTCATCCCATTTTTCCAGAAGAAACTGTCGTAAATGAGCGACATTTCTTACTTTGACCCGATAAATTCTCTGTGACAAATTTTCCCAAAGGCCGTAATCGACAAGATTTAAATCAGGACTGTTTGGTGGCCAAATTTAATACCGCTACCTGGTATTCTTTTGATATCTCCTGTTTTATCGATTTTTTTGAGAAGCTTGTCCAAACCTCCAGCAGTTGGCTTACGTTAATTAAAATTGCTTTAATTATCAACTTGAACCTATGATTAGCAAGATTTTTCTGGAATATTTGCCATAAATCCAATTTCTCAGCTAAAATACTAAAAGATGGCAAACAAACCATAAAATTACCTAGTACTAACATACTAAAGTTTCATGGTTCTATGTACCGTATTTGCCGAGATATGAAGGTTTTAAAAGGTCTCCCTTTTTTTTGCCAACCCGACAATGTAGTAGTTATATAAATGGAGAATTTCCAGTGGCATAAAGAAATCCGTAATTTTCATTAGTTTTCTTTGAAATTCGCTCATAGTATAGGAAATTTACTTAGTTGTGAATTGTGAAAAAAATATTGAAATCTGAGCATAACTTTGGATTTTACAGCCAAAGTTCGAGGTCTCCCTTTTTTTTTTTTGCCCACCCGATCTATATATATATATATATATATATATATATATATATATACATACATTGTGTATATTTAATGTTATGTTACGTTATATGTGTTACGTTGTGTACTTTCGTAATAGGAATGTCACGAATTTAAAATGTAACTCAAGTACGATATATACAAATTAATATGATTAAAATTTTATATATATCTCAGGATTTATTTATTTATTTATTTATTTATTTATTTAAAAGAAAATAATAAAAATAAAAATTAGCAAAAAAAAAGGAGAAAAATTCAATTAAAAAAAAAATTTGACCGAAAGAAAACCAAAGACAAGAATAAATAAGAATAATGAAAAAAATTAAATATATTTGATAAGAATATGCATATCGTTCAGTTTAAAGGCAAAAGGAATATTTGATTCAAATGCCTTTAAAAAGCAAATACACAATATTCTTTTAAAATATTAATTTTTATGTAAAAGAAATTGTAAAAAAGATTCTAATTTTTGCAGTAAAATATTCTAAAAAGGAAATTCTCTTTAGATTTGGTTTATAGATTTAATATTTTATCATAATTGACTGTATAAACTGAATTAATATACAGGGTGTTCTAAAATTAAGTAGTAAACTTTTATATAAACGCAATATCTTAACAAAAATTATGCGATATTTAACAATTTTATTTCAAATACAGCAACAATAAGAAAAGCAACAATAATTGTTTATTTTAGATTTTCAAAGTGTCTTCCTTCAACTTGAACACATTGTTCATAACGTCCAACTACTGACCAATAGACATATAAAAGGTTACTAAGTAATTTTAGAACACCCTGTGTGTATATATATATATATATATGTGTATGTATATATATATATATATCGTAATTGTGAAGCACTGAATTTGAGACGAGACTTGTGCCGTTATAAATGGCCGTCATAATGAGAGAAACACTTCGCCTCCTGTTAGAATCCTCTCCATCATATTCTGTCGGTCGAGGAACACCCTCGATTACAGGCCTCATTTAATGCACGTTCCAAAGCATTAAAATCTATCTCTAATTATGATCGAGTATCATTTTAGCTCATCTAGATTCTTGGGTATACCGTTAATAGTTTATTTACGGTGGCTTTTTTTTTTTTTTTAGTTCTGTACCGAAATTTTACGATCGTTTACGATTTTTTTTAACGATTATTAAATTTGTTTATTTATGCGTGAGTTTGGTTTATTTGTGTGTAACTTACCCTTAATTCCCTTATTCTTCTTTTCAGATTTTCATCATTGGCGTATTATAGAATAAAAGGAAGAAGAAGAAATAGAAAGAGGTCATATACACATTATTTTAGCTTTAAAATACCAATAAACATTCTTTACAGTTTATTATTCGGATAAATTCGCTTTTGTATGTATATCCATTACAATATATACATTAACTATACATTTTAATAAATCGTATGTAAAATTATGCTTTTATGAGCTACGCGACAGTATTGTAGCAACGTTGACACTGACTGTAATTTGGCAAAAATAAATTTTCTTCGCTCAAATTCTTCGGGATGCCTCTTCCTTCTCCCAGCTTCTCCTCCGACAGATACATCACGTCAGACACTCAGATTATTGTGGCGATTTGTAGCGCTTCATCAGCTAAAAGAGTAACGTGAGCTCGTACGAGGTGATACATCATTCGAGCGACAATCAGAAGCTCATCAGAGCAAACGAAACAGACAACCGAAGCATATTTATGAATAATTACGCAGCTTATGTGTCTAATATACAAAGCTCAAATGGCATTCATTTGGCCTGGCTTGAGTGCATCCTCTATCGTCTATATATACATAATTTTTAAGAGGATTTAAATGTCATTTAGGAAGCAAAGAAAATCTTTACTACATTTATATTTTTTTAAAATTTAATATAATGGTATTAAAGTCTGAATTTATAATTTCCTTATGAAGTTAAGAGCTACGCTCTTTTAATCTTTATGAAAAAAATTAAAAAGTATAATTAAAAAATATTGGATACCTGCCCAGTCTTCTGTCATTATTATTATTTGTATAAATGCAGTTTTAAATAGCTGAAAGGGTATTCAACTAAGTTGCTTTACGTGCCATTATTCATCAACAATTACATACTGTAATTTGACAAATAAGTACTTAATGAACTTTCCCCCCCCTCTCCCCCCGACACACATATATTTTTTGGGATCATCTGAAGATCAGGGACCCCAGCCTTCTTTAGTTAGCCTTATAAGGCTAACTAACGAAAATATCACGACCTAACCTAACCAGTCGTTAGGTCAATTGTACGCCTTGACGACTGGTTAGGTTAGGTCGTGATATTTTCGTTAGTTAGCCTTATAAAGATAACTAAAGAAGGCTGGGGGACCTGATCTTCAGGTGATCCTTTTTTTTCTATAAACTATTATTATTTCAATCCAAATTGGTGCTAAATAAATTCCAACTCATATTAAATAATTAAAATGACCACATTACTTCAGTAGTTTTTAAAGCAAAGGATTTTAAACTTTTTAGAATTACCCAAATGATGTAGAAATCTTAACTGTATACTCGATTGTTGGATATTATTCCACACCAATTTTGGTTAAAATAACCAAATGGCTTTCATAATTGTAAGTGTAATATATATAAATAAATTAAATTTACTTAAATAATAGCATATATAAAACACACCTCACTTCATTTATATCCCTACAAAGTATATTAAGAAAATAAAAACCCACTCTAATAGACAGAGTTTATTTCCACGACAGTTTCGACGCCCACTGGCATCCTCCTCGGGTGGATACAGAAACACGAGGAGGATGCCAGTGGGCGTCGAAACTGTCGTGGAAATAAACTCTTGTCTATTAGAGTGGGTTTTTATTTTCATATTTTGACCTTCACGTAGAAAAAAGTGAAGTTTTTTTGAAAGTATATTAACATGAGACCTAAATTTCGAAGCTCGAGCAAAATTAATTAAGGGTTATAAAAATATTTTCAATTTATATAATTTGGTAATTAATTCATTTATTATTGGTATGGGTATCTGATAATTCGTGGCATTAAAGTATGTGCTGTTGGCATTGCCCTTGGGTTAACCCACGGCTGACCAGTGGGTGGTATTTAGTTGGTCACAATGGGCTGACCTTCCATCTGAAAGGGTTACTGGAAAGGTAGGTATGTTCTCATGTTTGGCTAAGGAGTTTGGTACTAAAGCATTTGATTCGGCTATTGTTAAGGGCCAGCTCCGAGTGATTTTGAATGGAGCGAGTATTGGGTTGTCCTACTAGAGTCAGTTAGTGATGTTTGGGTACTCTAATCAGACACAATCTCACTTGGAAGTAGAAACCTTCCTTTCTTCTCGAGTTTCAGTCTATAACCCTTTGGTGGACTTGGTATGTAGTAAGAGCTTTAAGTTTCAATCAAATTTTGTGATGAATCACCCGAAAAATATTCGGATGAACTTTCATCACTTTTCTCTTTGTAATTTCTGTACTTTCTCTTCTTTTCGTTAATATATGGTTTCATGTACGAATCTCTGCTATGTCTCGAGTGAACATGAAGACGAGAATTGTTCCGAAACCCACTGATTGATCCTCTAAATCCATATTTGTGATATTTTCTAATTTTGTCTTCTTGCTTCCGTTATTGAGATATTGTTTTATATTTCACTATTTAAGACACTAAAACAATTACTAATAAAAGAATGAAAATTCCCAACAAACCTAAAATCACATTCTCCTTTTTAGGGATGTTAGATTTAGGAATATGAACCGTGAAAGCTATAAAATCTTCATTTGATTTATTTTACCATTGACTGCTATTTACGTTAATCGTACTCTGTCCAGGAGAACTAGAATTTTTCACAAATAAATTTTATTCTCTGACATCAATATTTACGTTTGGTAAACTTTTCACATTTGAGTGGCCATTCGTTTGCTGTTAATTATCATCATAAAATTCAACTGAATGACGGTGAGAACTATCCTCGTATATTTTCTTGGTATTTAGTATGTTTTAATTTGTTTGTGCATATTTATTTTTAACCTTTCTTTGTAGCTTTTAATTATTGCTTTATGTTCGTTTTAATGTATTTGGCAAATATTTCTATCGTTTTGCTGTTCTGAAATTTGCGTACTGTAATTTAGGAAGCGTTAAAAATGTCTGAAAATTTACCTTATTTTGTTTTACACCTTTATTATGATGGTCGAATGTGTTTTAGTAATTCTTCTACAATTTAGGGTTTCGAACTAAGTATTTTTTAATGACCACTCTTTGCTGGGGAACATTTTTATGCCTGATGATAACTCTACTATCTCTCAATGCTTAGGGCTTTCCTCCTTCTGCACTGTAATGTTACATTAACTTTTAGTTTAGGCTTTCATCACTAGGGTGTTTATCATCGCGATTATTTTACTTATTTCGAAAAGACAATATTGCGCTTAAATGTTAATTTTGCTTCCTAAAAGGTCCCGTAATCCGTTTTCTTTCTAAAAAATCAAGTCCTTTCGGTGATTAGGATTATGTTTAATTTTTTCTGTAACCCTACGAACCCATTGCTTCGGTATGAAAGCTGTGCATGGGAATATATGTATGTCTTTTTGTAAACGAATCGGACAAATTTTTATAGCCATGTTTAAGCCAATTTACTTATAATTTTGTTTTCAAGCATTTTATCTTATTTTTACATTTAGGACTTAGTTTGCGGTTACTGAATTCATTATTATTGTTTTTCAGTAAACTTTTCTTTGTTTGATATCCCATAGTTTATTTTTTATGCTTAGACAACTAATTGTTGTAATTACGCCCTTATTTTCTTGTGATATCTGATATTTATTTTGCATTTTATTATTTTTGGATCCCCTAATTCAAGTAATTAGATTTTCTATTAAGAAATGAGTGCCAATCATTTCCAAAAATATTTTTGCTCGAGGTATCAGTTGCCAATTCATTTTGGTCTTATAGACGCACATCTGGAATGAAATAAGGTCTTTGGCCGTAATTATAGTGACTGGAGGATTCATTTTCGTCTTATAGATGCACATTTGGAATAAAATAAGGTATTTGGTTGTAATTATACTGACTGGAAGATTCACTGAGAGCTTATTGCTATGAAGGATTGAACTGTTTCTTAATAGGAGAAGAGGAAGCGTCATGCGGTATTTCATACCCTGAAAATAACCAGTTATCCTCAGACAATTCTTCCCCATATTTATCTCTGCTAAACAGATGAGAAGTTTATCCGCTTTATATGCATAAAAGATTCAGTATCAGCATAATCACTTTACTTTTCATCCTTATCTATGAGAATTGGTTTTCTAAATTATTTTAAAGTCTACCGTTAACTTTAAACACATTTCACGAAAGGATTCATGGCAGCGTCCATCCTTGAGCAACGCACAGTTCCTCTCAAGTAAACGAACTGAAGATTATAAAACCATAAAGAGATAATGATGAAAATATTGAAATAGTTTCTTGTATGGACAGGTCTGTTTTCGTAATCAAACAATTAACAAAAATCAAACAATTAACAGTGGTTTACCTTTTCTTTACGCTTTTATTTTGCAGGGAACGAAAGGTGACATGAAAAGCTATAAATTAATATAATAGTCCGTCCACGTTTCTATACAATTCATACACTTTCATGAAATCGAGAAAAACCAGTCGGTCAATAAATTAAAAAAAAAAGAACGCAGCCATCAAAATTCTGAGCTTCGCAACCGAAACCAGTGTGTGTGTGTGTGTGTGTGTGTGTGTGTGTTGTGTGTGTTTAAATTTGTGAAGTTGTATTTGAAACGATTCTTGTGACATAAAGTAACTTTTTATCTCTCACCGACTTATTTTTTTATGTTCAAACTCTTGTGTATGAAAATATTTATTTGTTATAATGGGAGCGGGAGCTGACTAGATACAAATAGGTTTACATGATACCCTGAACAAAAATCTACAAAACTTATCTCAACATACATTCAATTATATAGAGAAATTTAATCTTGAACACAATATTTTAATTCAATGAGTATTTAATATTTACTTTAAACCCACGAAGTTTCCCTACCCATTTTAAGTGTAACTACAAATTTTGATGCAATAGTTTTCAATGCGAAGCCCTGCATTCAGTCAGCCTACACAACTATCAAAATTTTCAACTTCACATCCGAAGTCACTGAATCAAAGTTTGCGAAAGTACATTTAAAGTTACAAGCCGCGCCTTCTGCTCTCTACCCTACGGGTAGGGCTTGTGATTACTTCGTGTTTACCCCGTTCATATTGATAGAGTCAACCCTAACGGGAGACTGAGCAAGAGACATTAGCTCTATCCACTTAACGCGAGCCAGCCAATCATAACAGGTGACTGAGCGAAGAAATATTTGTTATTCCGCTCAATTCCGATCAAAACTGCGCAAAGTTTTTGATTTATAGATAGAAATGCCTCGTGACACTAAAACTAAATCCTAGACCTTAGGATCTAACTGGCTTAAAACCACCCCACACTTGAGAATCATAGAGTCCTTATATCTACTATATGAAAGTAAGTTGTGTGTCTTTCTTTCTGTCCGTCTGTCCGTCTGTCCGTCTGTCTGTCTTTCTGTCTTTCCGTCTGTCTGTCTGTCTGTCTGTCTGTCTGTCTGTCTGTCTGTCCGTCTGTCCGTTTGTTGCTAACTTTTGTGGGTCTCTAAAAAGAGCTGAATATTTTTTAAAAATAGGATAATACTAGCAAAAGGTCGGCGCTACGCGCCGATTTTGCTAGATCTGCGGTGCTTCGGCTGAATTGTGGGCCTACGGCGTATTTTATTTTGAACATCAGTAGCCCTTTATCTGGATATCATTCCTATTCCTCTCACCTTGGGCCTCAGTAATTGGGGTTCCTGCGGCCTTCCAGTTACTGGCAAACCAATTATTCATTCAATAAAACTACAGAAAAGAACGCAGCCATGAAAATCTAAAGCTTCACAAATCTTAATACAATGAGCTCGGATTTGAAGCCTAAGATTTTCATGACTGCGTTCATTTCTATAGTTTTATTGACCAAATAACTGAACCGACAGTAATTGGGGGCCCTGCGGCCCGGCAAATCATAGTTTTCATTGTTTCGAGTGCATCAATAATATTGTTATAGTGTTCCATTAGTTGTGATAAGCATGATCTTCCTGACCGGAATCGATGTTGGTTATCATTTTTTTTCTGAGTTTCCCCATTAACCCCACTCCCTCCCCCATTACCCCACCACTCTCCCCAATACCCCTCCCCCAATACCCCTCCCCCACCCCTCTCCCCCATTTACCCCACCAATTTTTTTTCTGAGTTTCCCCATTAACCTCTCCCCCTCCCCCATTACCCCACCCCTCTCCCCCAATACCCCTCCCCCACCCCTCTCCCCATTTACCCCACCATTTTTTTTCTGAGTTTCCCCATTAACCCCTCCCCCTCCCCCATTACCCCACCCCTCTCCACCAATACACCCTCCCCCACCCTCTCCCCCATTTACCCCCACCCTTCCCCCATTACCCCCAAGGGGGGAAGGGGGCTGGCACCTTGCAAAGGATTTACTTTAATTTTTTTTGGTTACATATATATATCGCATCTATTTTTCTGAGTTTCCCCATTAACCCCACCCCCTCCCCCATTACCCCACCCTCTCCCCCATTACCCCACCCCTCCCCATTTTGTGCCAAAATTATGATTAAAAATGAAGAAATGGGAAGAACTGTACCCCTAAAAGGGGGGGAAGGATTTACGTTAGAGAATTTTTTTTTAGCATGGGCACTGCACAATAAAAAGACACATCGAATGGTGAAAACCGCATTGTTCTACACCAATTGTAGCGACCTGTAGGTGTGCGCAAAAAAACTGTTACATATATATATATATATATATATATATATATATAAGGCTTCATTTCTGAAATAGTATATTAGATTAGAGGAAAAAAAAGTTGAGGGGCGGGCTTGTGCTTCGCAAACTCGCCTACGACGAAGGCACGTTAGGATTACCCCTTTGGGGGGAGGTCATTCTCCCTCTCCCCCAAAAAACCCTTCACCCCCTTTATGCGACTTGGGAGGCTAATCCCCATCCCCTTTGTTGCATAACCCCCTCCCCCATTACCCCCCTCTCCTCCATTGCCCCCCTCCCAATTATTTGGTCAATAAAACTAAGTCATGAAAATCTTAAGCTTCACAAATCTTGACACAATGTGAAGCTCAAGATTTTCTTGGTTGCGTTCTTTTCTATAGTTTTATTGCGGTGCTGGGGCCTTCGGGCCTAGTCAGGGCCTGGTTAAGGCATACGCCAGTTACTCCATGGCGTAGGCCCCCCCCCCGTATTTTGGGCCCCCCCCCCCCGAAATTTCTCCTCCCCCTCTAGTTTTATCGCTCGCCGTACTCACCTTAAAAACAAATAAAATAAAATCTTTTAACATGTGTAAATACAAGATTGTTTAGAAACTGAAAAAAAGACAATCATTATGACCACATAATAAAACAAATTTGCGTTAAGTATAATAGTATATTGTTTTTTTTATTGTGATAGCCATGTTTCTACTATAAGCGTCTGCAGCGTCTGTGATATGGGTGAAGACACATCTCAGCCACCTGACAAACGAGTCAAGGCTTCATCTCTAGCTGAAAAAATGACATTACTGGAGACATCCTTCATGTGTCAGTTCTGGTTGTGTATTTTAAAATGCTTTCAGAATTCAAGTGCAATCCTTCAAACAGGAGACCTAGATCTGCAAGAAGCTTGTTCCATATTTGAATCATTAGCTGCATTCATTAGAGACCTGAGAGAAATGTTTGATAAGTTTGAAACAGCTGCCAAACAAAGAATGCCTGACATCTCAGAGGACTATCAGAAATCAAGGGTCAGAAGACCAAAGAAAATGAGTGATGACAGTGGCTCGGAGGATGTGGTGCTAAGTGGCTCTCCAAAATTTCGTGTTGAGAGCTACATTCCTATAGTTGATCGCCTATCACAGGCGATTAAAAAGCGACACAGTGCCTACACAGATGCTCAAAAGACCTTCAGGTGCCTATTCCTCCTTGCTTCTAAAGATCCTCTTCCAGAATCATCAGTTGCAGATCTCGTGGCTGCTTACCCAAGTGATTTGGCCGAAGATAGCTACACTGAATTTGAACAATTTCGTCGCTTCCCTATTGACTGTTAAAAGTGTTCTGATTCATGCTCCAAAGGGTGCCTGTGCCATTGCTCTCCATTAAATTGTTGAAAGACCCCAAGGGAAGTGATGAAGCATCTGACTGCTCATCCTTTGACTGCAAGTGCATTTCCTAATGTGAAAACAGTAGCAATATTCTTGACCATTGGTGTTTCAGTCTGTGAGGCTGAACGCTCTTTTTCATGCATGGGTAGGATTAAGAACCGTATGCGGTCATGCCTCTCAGATAAAAAGCTGAGCAATCTCTGTATCCTGTCAACAGAATTCGATCTCACACGATCACTACCTCTCAATGAGATTGTGAGGAACTTCGCTGCACAAAAGTCAAGAAAAAACTTTTGTGTAATGGAGGAGTCAGTTTCCACATTTTATTTTGATTATATTGTCAATAAATTTGTAAGCCATTGTAAGTGATTTTTATAAAAATCTGAGTTACTATGAATAAAACTATTATTAGAAATGTTAGGTGTATTTCATTTTGTCAGACACAGTGTCAGTGTTAGACTAGAACATAATCAGAAAAAAGTGCCGCTAGAAAAGAAACCCCAGGCTTAATTTTCTAGGACTTCCAAATTTTTTATTATTATGGATAGACCTACAACAGTTTGCAGATTTATTGTCGGTATGTTTAGTGTACACTCTGTCTGGTCCAGTAAAATATTTGTAGTTGTATGATGTACTCATGCCGTAATCTTTTGTGTACTTCATTTCGTTTTACATTTTTGTCTCATGCATACACACATTTTATATTGTATGTGTATATATATTTTTGTAAATTATTGTGCATTTTAAGATCACACATATTCAACAAGCTGCATTATAGTGTTAATGATGAGCTTGAGCCCCTCCTTGAGCATTTGGCGTAGGGCCCCCCTAACCTTAGCCAGGCCCTGGGCCCAGTAATTGGGGGGGGAGGGGCTGGTCACACATATACAGGGTGGGTAAAAAAACCGGTGACCCCTTAGAGGTAAACTGTCATATTAAAAAAAGTAAGGGGACTAGAGCCACCAAACTTCATAGATGCTTACCTTAGCATGTTGTTCGTCTTAATTGAGAAGTTGCTCGATGTGTCCCCCTTTCTGCTCAACGCAGGCCTCCAAACTTGGACGCCACTGATCAATACACCTGTTTACATATCGTTGAGACACCTTCTCCCAGTCGAGCAGAATTCTTTCGCGTAGTTCATCTATGTCTCTTATGTTGGTACTAGGGATGCAAAGTTTGGACTTCAGGGCTTCCCAAACACCATAATCTAGTGGTGGAAGATCGGAGCTACTAGCCGGTCACATTTTGGGTTCGATAAAATCCGGTGTTTCGTTCTCAAGGAATGTGACAGTTTGGCGTGCTCTGTGAGCAGGTGCTCCATCTTGTTGGAAAGTATATCTTTCACCACTAATTCGTCGAATATCAGATAGATAGAGTGAAAGATATACGATATGTAAACAGGTGTATTGATCAGTGGCGTCCACGTTTGGAGGCCTGCGTTGAGCAGGAAGGGGGACACATCGAGCAACTTCTGAATTAAGTCGAACAACATCCTAAGGTAAGCATCTATGAAGTTTGGGAGCTCTATTCCCCTTACTTTTTTTAATATGACAGTTTACCTCTAAGAGGTCACTTTTTTTTACCCACCCTGTATTTTTGTTTATTACTCATCACCCCCATCCACCATACGAAGTTTGGTCAAAATCGGTTGAGAAACGTAAACGTTTTCTTCTGCGGACAAACGAACAACGCCTGGTATATGTAGAATATGTTTAATCAAAGGAGTGATACGAAGGAAAATTAAAACGATTTGAATAATTAAAACTTAACACAATCAGCACACCTCAAGCAAGTGCTGGGCATAAAATAGTGTTTGCTACTGGTTTTTCTTAAAAACCTTAAAAAACCTTCTTCTTAGTTCCTTACCTCCAGTCAAATAGAAATGGCTTTACAAAATTAAAATTACCTCCAGAAAAAGCAAAAATACTAAAAACAACCTGATTATCTAATTCTAGCATATAAGCCTAGCAGCGCGGGCAAAAAAAGGTAGTGTGTGTATATATATATATATACAAAAGCCGAAGTTAAATGACCATAATTCTGTATATAATATAAACATACAACTGATGATGGGAGTCTGACTTCCGAAACGTTTGATATTAAATCTTCATTATGTTGACTTGGGCGTTGACCATCCTTTTTATTCTTAAATGTCGGTTCCCTAAGCACATTCCTTTCTCTACAATTTTATATATATAATATATATATATATATATATATATATATATATATATATAATCACGTTAAAGTAAGGTTTTAAATTCACAAAGAACTCTCTCTCTCTCTCTCTCTCTCTCTCTCTCTCTCTCTCTCTCTCTCTCTACCAAACTGGCACATTCAATGACGGAAACCATGAGCAATGCTTACTAATATCCATTCGACCCACGCTTGCATTATAAAATGTAAATAATTTCCTAGAAAATATTTTGACCAAAACATTTTAAGCCGGTGAGAGCATAACATTTATTTTAAGCTCAGGAGGCAAATTAGATCTTAAATGCAGCTTCACAATTTTGTTCCCGTTGCCTTTGGATGTGAAGCTGAAAATTTTGATAGCTGTTGTTCTGTAAATTTATTGACCAACTGACATTTTCTCGATTTAACAAACGTGTATGAAATTCTGCTCAAGCGTGGTATCACTAGATATAGGTAATAGGCTTTGCATGAAGAACACAAAAATTATGCACTTGACAAAGGTGCTCACGTGATTGGTTGGCTATTCAGTTTTACGTTCTTTGTCCAACTGAGGGCACTTAGAAGGCTCTACGTACCAGTGTTAATGCAGGTATAATTAGATAACTAGTTCCCTTGAGCATAATGTTTTTGGGGGGGTTCAAAACATATGTTGTAAGTAAACTACTGTACAAGTATATTATATTGTTTTCTTACATCTAGTAGTATAGACGCATTTAGGAAGAGTTGGGGCTGGAGACTAGGGATGCTAATGCCAAGGGGGTTGAGGGGAGTTTCAGTGCCGAGGAGAGTGTCAGTGCCACTAAGGGGAGTGCCAGGGGAAAGAGGAGAATACCAGAGGGGATTGCCAGTAAAGCAAAATTTTAATCCCTGATAATACTTGCTAAGATCTTAATCCGCTAATGGTTTTGATTAAAAAAAGACAAGGAAAAAATCTAAAGTGAAGTCTAGTTGGCTTTGTAATAGCTAATTTAAAACCACTTGCAGTCATGATGTTGTGAAGGAAGTTTGTGTTATTATTTGAATGTTCTTTCGTGAGCTCAATATTTAAGTCTCCTGCAATAACACAATTACCAATTTATAATGGTAACAATTGTGTTATTGTGAGTTAGAATTCTATCGATATTTGTAATAAGATTTGGTACGTTACCAGTTGCTTGGTGAGTAAATACCTAAAAGTAAATACTGGGTGTTATGAATAAACATTTGCAAGTGTTTATGAAGTATTATTTATGCTTGTCAGATCTTCGATACTTTTACTCTTGTATTTTGAGTCTACAAATATACTTACACCTCCTATCCTATTGTTAGCCCTACATAAATGGTAGCTTGTGTACCCTGGAATGTTAAAAAAAATATTATTTTCATTTAACCAGGTTTCAGTTAATATAATGCACGTGAATTTATATCGTAATAAGTTTAGTTTAACTGACAATTCGTCATAGTGGTTTAGGAGACTGCGAATGTTTAATCCGGAGATCGTGCTGCCCAGAGTCTGTTTTCACCACGTCCAATCCAGCGATTTGGGCAGCACGATCTCCGTATTTAACACCATTAAACATCTTTGCTTGGTGTTTTATAAAGTCTGAGGTTTACAAAATAAGAGTTACAGACCTGCAGGATCTGCGAACTCGCATTTTCGCGGCAGTTGCTAAAATAACCCCAGAGATGGATGAGAATGCGTTCCGCAATGCAGTGCACAGATTTGAGATTTGCAGAGACACTGATGGTGCTCACGTCGAATCTTAGACCTAAGCTTGATAGATAAATATACATCTAATTATGTTACTACATTTTTATCCTAAAATACTATTATTTCAGCAAAATAGATAAGGACCTTTGGATCACCCTGTATATGAGCGGCAGTACGAATTATTTTGTTGAGGTTTACCACTAATTCTGTATATGATGAAAGAGGAAAAGGCACTAAAGTACTGTATATGTTTTGGCACATTAAACCAATAACAAAGTATTTTTATACCCTTCATCTTTTGTTCTATATACATTTCTCACACCTGTAGATACGTATATATCGTATGCCATCTCTGATTTGTGTGTGTGTGTGTGTGTGTGTATGAGAGAGAGAGAGAGAGAGAAAGAGAGAGATTAAAAATTACTCTCCTTCATTTTCCCAGGTTTAAACAGTACCGGAACTTTATGCCAACTAGATGACTGTAGAAACAAGCGTCCATTATATGCTCATGTCAGCCAGTCATGCAAAGGGGTTTTAAAGGCATCTAATAAATGGGACTTTTCTATTTACTTCCTTTTCTTGAAGGTTTAAAAGTGTAGTTTTAATGCTGAAACCGTTTCTCTGGTCTTATTTATAATTTTTAGTTTTCACTGGAAGGTCTCGTTTACTTTTCTAAGTCAAAATGTGTATTCAGCAGTCAAAAAATGTAGCCCATCCACGATTCTATGAAATTTCCTGCACTGTAAAATTTGGGGAAAGTCAGTCCATCAACAAATTTGTAATATAAAAGTTGTCAAAATTGTGAGCGTCGCATTTACAACCATCCACCATAAAGTTAAATTGTTCCATACAGATCATCGTTTCTAAAAATTTAATTGGTCCATTTAGACCGATTATGAAACGATTTCTTTGTAAAATGAATGTTATAACGTGAACTTAAACTGACTATCTACGAAATAACATTGAAATGATTTAGAAACATACTCTTTTTCACATCACTGAAAAATGAATCTGTTTCAAATGATTTACAGTATATATTTTTATTTCAATGCTCGAGAGACAGAAGTCAATAGCTCAAGTGTAAGTGAGAAGAAAGGGTTCACTGCTTTACACACACACACACACTTTCTCACAAATGCTTTCAGCGCACTCGACAGCTTTCTTCCTTGATTTACTCTGCTGTTAATTTCAACTGCACTCGTACCTCTTTTGTTCAGTATGCATCCCAGATACTTAACAGACTGTACCATCTCTAGTGTTTCACCATTCATCACTGCATGACGGTTCGAATTTCCCTCTTTCTTCACAATCAATAACTTCCTCTTACCCACATACACTTTCAACAATTTTCTCTCGCACACGGCCACCAAACTCTTAACAACCTTTCGCATATCACACTCAATCTGGGAAAATAGCACAGCATCACCCGCATACAACAGATTCAACAGGCTCCACCTACTCCCATTACACACCAGCTTCAATCATCTTTCTAGTAGTCGCACTTTCACCTCTCTCATCACTCCATCCATAAAAAGATTGAACAGCCACAGAGACATCACACATCCTTGACGCACACCAACACTTACAGTATATCAAACCCGCCAATCAATTCTTTATTTATTTCCATACATGCACTATTTCCATTATAGAAACTTCATCGCACTCATGAGTCTACCGTCAACCCCATATATACTAAGGACCTGCCACAGTCTCTACTCACTCTATCATACACTTTCTCAAGATCCATAAAAGCCAAATATACTTTGCAATCCTTTTCACACGCTTTCTCAATCACTTACCGCACTGCAAACACTTATCATCACTTATTATCACTTATCACCACTTTTCCCTTATCATCAAACGGCACATATCCAACCATTACCGCTACTTTCATTCTCACAAACTTAAATTTTACACATACAATCCGGAAACTGACACACGAGAAGTCACTCATCGCTTCATACCATCAAAAAAAGTCCAACAAACAAATCAAAAGCTTTTCGTAAATAGTTAAAACTGCATTTTGTTTATTTATGAACTACTCAAATTATAATTTTTTGAGCATTACAGATATCTTAATTATTAAACGTTACGCTAATTTCATTAATAAACTGCATCTGCTACATTCAAATATATTATTAAAATATTAAGTTACTTATGATTTTATATATATATATACAGGGTGTCCGAGAATTATCTGTACAATGTTTGGCTGTTATTAAAAGTCAACCATGAAGTGTAGAAATTCCAGTTTGTCCCATTTTACAGAGAATCTCCTTAAGTTTTTTCTGATACCAAGTTTTGACAAGTTTTTTAGAAATTCCAGTGTGTCCGAACATTATCTGTACAATTTCATCTTTTAATAAAATTCTTGATAACACACGTAAAATTCTTAAACAAGATTATTTAGAATCTGTATTTTCAAAAGTTTCCTTTATTAAAGTAACGTTTACAAACATTCGATATGTGCACCATTAGTGATTCGCAAAACATCCAATCGATACTCCAAATGTTGCCATGTACGCTGCAGCATATCCACATCAATTCGCTCAATAGCAGCTGTGATTCTTGCTTTTAAATCATCAATGTCTGTCACCTGCGTACATTTCTAAAAAACTTGTCAAAATGTGGTATCAGAAAAAACTTAATGAGATTCTCTGTAAAATGGGACAACACTGGAATTTCTACACTTCATGGTTGACTTTTAATAACAGCCAAACATTGTACAGATAATTCTCGGACACCCGGTATATATATATATATATATATATATACATATATATATATATATATATATATATACATATATATATATATATATATATATACATACATACACCTTTGGTTAGCTTCCGCCCGAATTGTTCATTCTGATGAAGGCCAAGCTTTTCACTCCACCTTAGACCTACAGTTTAACGTAGAATCCGAACCACGTCCCACCAGCAGCCCAGAGTCTTATCCATTAGGCCACCCAGGGTACCCATTTATCTACCAACCACTTTCTTTATCGTGTGGAAGGATGAACAGCTGGGTTTTGCTGCGCGCCGGCTACCGTCACCGGGTCTCGAACTCGGGGCCGATGGATTCGTAGTCAGCGACGCTAACCACTACACTACCGAGGCACACACACACACACACATATATATATATATATATATATATATATATATATATATGGTAGAAATGAAGAACTTAAACAGGCTGCATATTATGCTCCAGATAGACATGAAATTCAGAGAAGTACGAAAGCGATCGATCAGAGGTAATAATGACCGATGATGCGAAATTCGAAACACAAAATCAGATAGCTATAAATAAAGCAAAAAAGAGTCGCGGGACAGGTACTAAGAACGTTCAAAAGAAGGGACAGGACAGTAATAATTCCTCTGCTAAAAACACTGATTATACCAAAACTTGAATACTGCTCAGTCTTGACATCCCCATATAAAAAGAAAGAAACTAATAGACTAGAAGAAACTGTACTCCCTGGAAAGAAGAAGAGAGGTACACCATAATCTACATATGGAAAATGATCGAAAAACTGGTACAAACCTTAAACTAAACCCATTTACCATTCAAACAACACTGGAAAATAGGAAAGGCAGGATGTGTAGTGTCCCCAAATTAAAGGCCCGACAAGGGACCTCCTCAACACTGAGGAAAAATAGCATGGTTGTTAGGGGGCCAAGACTTTTTAACCAGCTTCCAAAGGACCTCAGAAACGTTACAGGGGTCAAAGTTGAAGTCTTCAAGAGAAGACTAGATGCCTGGCTCAGGACGGTACCAGATGAGCCGGGTGTACCTGGCTATGTACGGTGGAGAGCGCAAGAAAGCAACTCGCTCCTCCACCAAGCCAGACCTAGAGGCGGGGCCACCAACTTGACCTTCGTGTGAAGAGAGACCATCGCACGGAACAGCAACGAGGTTAACGAGGTGTACACACACACACACACATATATATATATATATATATATATATATATATGTTAACCCCCCGTCTATGGCCTTGGTTGGTTCGAAGTTGACGGGGATTCTGGTTAGGTGGCAGCAACGGCTTTGTTACTCTGCTACCGTATAGGAAATCGCATAAATTTCTCTTATACTATTCGATTTTTTCTTGTGGTGGATTGGAGGATTCTGTGAGGCTTACTAAATTCTCTGAAGGTTCCCCGATTCTTCTTATAACGTATCGGGAAATTATTTTTCTCTATTCAAGACTAAGTTCTCTGAAGAGAGCAAGGCTCGTAGGAGAAGATTAAAGACTTTTTCTTACGGTAATTTACTGCTAAAATGTTACAGGTCATGATCAGCCTCTAAGTTAGATCAGTCTAGTCAGAATGAACATTGGAGAAATTTTATGGGTTTTTATATCAAATCTTTTTCCTTACATCATTATTATTTAATGCTGATCTGTTTTTGTTTTTATTTTTTTATTCTCAATAGGCTGATTTACTTTGCAAAACATTTAAAGACAAAACAAATATTTTTGCTGTATCAATGCCTAGATTGCTAAGCAAGAGGAAGCCATATTTTTCATTTTAAACCGCATATTGACAGATCTGATGTTATCATGATCTGCCGAGTTAAATGAAAATGGAAATTGAAATATGCCTTCCTATCACGAATTACAAACAAACATGCACATGAGCCAAAATGAACGGCTTAAGATTAAAAATTAAACGCTAAGCAGGACATGACTTCATCTTTTACAACGAAGAGAGAATGTATACAGGAAATAAACAAGATTACATTAATAAGCTAAGTCTAGAAAATGATCAAGTTGTTTTAAGAGAAATAATTCACCAATTATAAAATAGAAAGCAAATCAAAAATGTATCCAAACTTGCGTCAGCATTATACGATTTTGGTCTTTATACAAAATGATTACGTAGTTTACAAAGAAATAATTCACCAATTATAAAATAGAAAGCAAATCAAAGTTTTATCCAAACTCTTGTCAGCGTGATACGATTTTGGGCTTGATATGTAAAAATGAATATATGAATAAGAATATAAGGATTATATAAATATATGAAGTAAAAAAATTAACATAAGAATTATATGAATGAATATGAGAATTATATGGATGTAGGAGTTATTCATTGTTCATTTTTACATATATATATATATATATATATATATATATATATATATATTACTTACTTTTGTTACTTTTGTTGAGTTTGAACGACGGTTCAGGATCGACCTGCGGCCGACCCCTCTGCAGCATCCCGCCTCATTTGCGGGACTTGGTGAAGGAGGGAATTGCTCTCTGATCTCCTCCTGCCCTCGTAGCCAGCCACGCATGGCTGGTCAGGGACTTTGCACAAGAATCTGTCCAGCTGGTTCTTGAAGTAATTCAGGTCGGTGTGCTGGAGATTCCTCACTTCTTTTGGAAGGACATTGAAAAGCTTTGGGCCCCGTATTCTGAGGGTATTTTCCATCCTCGTTTTCATGGCCCCTTGTCCCACCGCTTTTGGGACCGTACAAAATCTTCCTCTTCTCTCATTCCAGTTTGTTTCTATTTAATTTCTGAGGTTAGGGACAGAGCCCTCAAGTATTTTCCATATGTATATTATTGTGTACCGCTCGCGCCTTCTTTCAAGACAATAGAGTTTCAGGGATTGTAGTCGAGACCAGTAGTCTTCACCTTCCGTTTCCTCTATCTTAGACGTAAAAGTCCTTTGTATAGCTTCAATGCTCGCAATGTCTCTTTTTCTGTGTGGGCTTGTGAGTACTGAGCAATACTCAATTATTGGTAGGACTAGACTCTTCCATAATTTAAGCATGATGTTCGCTTTTCTGCTGCGGAAGCCCCTCCAGATTATTCCCATTATTTTTCTAGCCGTTGTGATTTTGATTTTATAGTGCTCTCTGAATTCCGCATCCGACGACATTATTACTCCAAGATCCCTGACTTGTGGGTTTGGTGTTATCTCTTTGGCTTGCGGAGTTTTGTACCCTTTTTTCTGTAGCTCTTTGTTATTACCATATCTTAGAAGTTGGAATTTTTCTTCGTTGAACTTCATATTGTTGTCTTCTGCCCACTGAAATAATGTTTCAATGTCGTTTTGTAATTTTCTTATGTCATCTTCGTTCAATATTTCCTTACATATCTTTGTGTCATCTGCGAAGCATGATACAATACTGTCCTTAATATCTGCATCATTATCTGCAATCATTATTATGAACAGCAAGGGAGCTAATACTGTCCCTTGTGGGACAGAGCTCACGACTTCCGAGACTTCCGATTTAACTCCGTTTACCACCACTCTTTGCGTTCTTTGCGTCAAGAAATTAAATATCCACCTTCCTAGCTTTCCAGTAATTCCTGTATCCTTAAGTTTGTGTGCTATGATTCCATGGTCACATTTATCGAAGGCTTTAGCAAAGTCAGTATATATTACATCAATGTTTTGTCCTCGACACAATGTTCCTAATATTTTCTCCTGGTGGTCTAGTAGCTGTGACAGGCATGATCTACCCGCCCTGAAGCCATGTTGATTTGGGTTGTATAAATCTTTTTCTTGTAGGTAGTAGGTAGTTTTGCCTCTAATTATGCGTTCAAAACACTTTATAAGGTGTGAGGTGAGAGCCACTGGCCGATAATTTTTAGGCATTGCTCTGTTACCACCTTTAAATAGGGGGGCAATGTTCGCGTTCTTTAAGGGGAGTGGAATTTGTCCTGTCTCAAGTGACTTCCTCCATAGTAAGTATAGCGGTTTTGCAATACTCTCTTCGCATTTCTTCAGAAATGTGGCACTCCATGTGTCTGGCCCTGGCGCTGAATTGTCTCGCATCTGTGATAAGGCCGTAATTACATCTCCTTCGGTGAACTCGAAGTCCATTAGTAGGCTTATGCCGGGATTTGTTCTTGGTTGATCTGTATTAATGTCGAAAAACTCGTCTGAGTTTCCCACTTCCATCTCGGACTTAGGGGTGCTAAACACAGATTTAAATTGTTCCCTAAGCAATTCACTTATTTCTTTCGGGTCATTTGTGTATTCGGCCTCCCCGTCTATCAACGGTCCAATACTCTCCTTACACTGCATTTTCCTTTTCGTAAACGTGTAGAAGTATTTTGGGTTATTTTTTATGTTTTCTGCTACCTTGTTTTCCTCCTCGTTTGTCTTATGTATGAATGATTGCTTTAGGTCCATTTCTATTTCGCCATGTTTCCTTTCTAATTTGAGCCTCTTTGCATCAGTTCTGCATCTGTGGAGATGTTTTACGGTTTGTCTTCGTTGTCTGAATAGAGTCCTGATTTTCCTCTCGAGCTTGCTACGTTTTCTTTCCTGTCTCTCTGGAATATGTTTCAGTATTATAGGTTTGGTTTCCGTCTCTATTATAAATAATATTTCTTGTGGGGTCGTATTGATTTAAACACTATATATATATATATATAGTGTTTCAATCAACGCGAAGCACAATCACTGTTATGAAATAGTGTTCCTTCGAAAATTAAAGTTTTACAACCTTAGAAATATTAAGAACAATAATAATATTTGGCGTTGTTTAACTAATTTTCTTCGCAACAACAAAGTCATGTGAAGGAAAGAATCTAGAGTGTTGCCTGGCATCCGAACCACGGATCTAAACATCATCTGAACGCAGATGAGTCATTAATTGAACTACTGAACAAGACCCATCGTCGCTTAGCCTTGCTGATCTGACGGGAAGCGATGTTGTGACGTAGCCACGACATATTAAGAAAATTGAAGCCATATATTTCCTGAGAAACACCACTATTAATAGCTTTAGGAGAAGAACAGTGGCTATCTACAACCACAGCTATAGATCGGCCAGAAAGGAAATCAGAGATGAAGGCACAGAAAGAAGGATTGAAACCGAAGGAGAGCAGTTTGGAAATTAAGGATTTGTGCCAGACTCTATCAAAAGCTTTTGATACGTCTATCGCAATAGCAAAGGTTTCACCGAAGTCCCGAAAGGAGGAGGATGACGAAGAGTCAGAGAGATATGCAAGAAGATCGCTTGTAGAGCGTCCCTTCCGGAACCCATACTGAACCCATACTGAGTGTCTGGTCCATTCACTTGATGGTCAATTGTCCCAGCCTTGGAGACCTCTGACGGTATCATCTTTCCGAGCATAGTGATGAGATGGATGATATTTTATCTTTCCTTCGGTTCGAGTCCATTTTATCCAAGTGGCGGGAATGGGAATGGGGCCTTAACCTCTTAATGCATAGAGGTCTTTTCTAATACAGAATAAAACTTCGGGCGTTAAAGAACTAAATTTGTTGAAGAGATTCGTATCTTCTCATTTCGTGATTACTGTCCCTGTTATTATTATCCCTTCAAATCTAATTTTAGTTTATTTTCATTTCCCACTCATTTTTTTTCTTCCTTTTACCGACTTTAGGTTCATTTTACTCTTTTACATCATAATTTTATGCTACGTAAATTTTACATTTACATAATAAATTAGTTATGTCCGGCGCCAATGGCCTCTCATTACTGCAACGCATGAGAAATTAAATTTAATACGTGAAATATAACAATAATAAACAACTCATAACTTAGGTGTATCTATGGTTCATATGTGTAGATTATTTAATAATCATATGTATTATAAAACTATACACGACGTATAACTGTTTTTTTATTTTTCGTATATCCTATTTTTGCAAGGAATTGCAAGGAATTGCAAAGAATTCTTTTAATTTCTAACATCTATTTAAGAAATGGTATCATTTTAAAATTAAAAAAACTTGAATGAAAATGAAAAAACAGACTCAGTTATACACTTTCCAGGATATTGTGGTATCTCAGAATTCAGGAATCACGCATGCAGGTTCACGTAAAAAATAAAAATGTTTGTTTAAATTGATGCAAATATTTTTTGGGATGTTAGAAAACTTTGATTATTATACCATAACCTATCAAATATTTGATCCAAACAATAAAAAAATATTTCGTTAAATTATATTTTAAATGGTTTGGCCAAATACAATATACTTAAATATGTTTAAGTCTGTATATCAAACCAATAAATATTATTTAAAAATGGCTAGACAGAGTCTTATCATGTTAAAGACAAAGTTCGTTGACTCGAACCATTTAATAGGAATTCATTCAGGGCCGGATTAAGTGGGGGGCAGAAAGGGCAGCTGCCCCGGGGCGCATTCTCGGAAGGGGCGCTAAATATCTATATTTGGTAAAATTAATTAAATATAACTAGCATAAGCAATAATAATAAATAGCAATATAATTAGTTGTTATTTATTAAAGCTAAGCAAATTATTTCTAAAATGCCCTGCCCGAGGCGCAAAAACATGCCCGGGGCGCAAAAAGAGTTAATTCGGCTCTGAATTCAGTATAACTATTATTGAATATTCACATACGGCTCTGAATTCAGTATAACTATTATTGAATATTCATATACGGTTTTATCACAGAAAAAATAAGTTGTAATATATTTTAAACGATTTACTCGTATATGCCTAAGAATTTTGAAATCTGTATACATAATAAATGAACCGCTAACCGACTCCAAAAAACCAAAGCCAAACTAATAAATACGATTTGACTGTGGCTAGACAATATTTAACTATGTTAACAATTCATTGACTAAATATATTTGAAATTTCAAGACCAGTTTGTTTTCAGTGTTACGTTACCATACCGTGAAGACTTATTTCAGGTCATCATAATCTCTGGACAGGAATCGACTAATATAAAGATCAATTCACCATTAATTTTGTTATTTTGATATGTTAATTTAATTGATCAGCCCCTCAGTTTACTACCGTTATTTATTGTAACCAATATTTATATGGTTGATTGGAAGGGATTTCCATGAGTATGCATCTGTAAAGCACCATCCAATATTTTGAAGTGTCTATGTGACGTGTCTGAATTAGATTGAAGTTTTCTTCTTGTCATTACTACTTGTTTTCTTACTGGAATCATATAATGTTATAATGTTATAATGTTTCAGACCAACAAAGACCCTCAGTAAGTCACTCGAAACCAACTAACTCGACTAAAATTCCTAACTTCCAGCACGCAGACTTTTGTAAATTTCGAGATAAAATGTCACACGTCAATTGGGAAAAAGTGATGGGGAACTCCAACACAAAACTAATGTGGGAATCGTTCGAAACAGTATTTAGGACTATAAATGAGGAATGTGTACCGTACAAAATTAAGCGTGCGAAAGTAAACAACAAGCCCTTGTGGTTTACTTCTAGAGTAGGAGACATTATAAAGAGTAGAGATAGGGCTTATAGGCAACATAAGTGCGATAAAGACAATTTGTTGTTACGAAACAACTACATATCTCTGAGGCGTGAAGCGAAAAGTGTAATAAAAAAGTCCAAGCGCGAATTTGAAATCTCCATAGCTCGTGACGGTAAAGAAAACCCCAAGCGATTCTTTCAATACGTCAATAATTCACTGGGGAACACAACTTTTGGTGACTTAGATGTTAGACCTGTTTCTGGGTATATTGAGGTCGCTGATTCTAAAAATGACATTAGTTTTTCTCCATCAGCTCTGCTTATCAAGATATGATATATATCTATATATATTTCTATATAATGTATATAATATTATATAATTGCTGACTGGCAATCACTGTTGTTGTCAATTGAATACAAAAGTATGATGAATGTCAGCAAAAATAGTGTATTAACATCAAACAAGCATAAGGTACGAAAAATATTTATTAAATTCAAACAAGCTTGAGACACGAACGGCAAAAAAAGTTCTTTCATTGAGACATCTCACATAAACCGCGTTTCTGAGATTTCTTGCGATGAGATGTGCCAGGACATTCGCGTTGGATGCTCCAGCAGTAATCTGCCATCATGTGAGTATCCCATCGTCCGCGGTACCGTTCTTCCATGGTCCTTAGTTCTTGGTGAAATCGTTCACCCTGTTCCTCGCTTAGATCACCGAGGTTATCTGGGAAACGATCCAAATGACTGTGGAGGTAATGCAGTTTGATGCTCATTTTACAGCCAAGTTTACAAAAAGAAGAGAGCATATTCTCCACTAGTTCACCGTAGTTATCGGCCTTATAGTTCCCAAGGAAATTCTTCACAACCATACTAAACGATGACCACGCACGTGCCTCAATGTTGTCCATTGAATCTTGGAAACGCGGGTCTTTCATGAGTTCCCGGATTTGCGGTCCATCGAAAATACCTGCCTTCAGCTTTTCCATGCTCAGCGCAGGAAATTTTCTACATATGTAGCCAAAACACGTCCCATCTCTGTTCAAAGCCTTTATAAATTGTTTCATCAAACCTAGTTTGATGTGCAGTGGTGGCAATATGATCCTTTCTCTGTCAACCAAAGCTTCTTTGATGATATTTTTTCCTCCAACCACCATGTTTTCTCTCAGAGACCACTGTCTTCTCACCCAGTGTTCATCTTTAGCTCTACTGTCCCAGAGACATATAAAGCACGGGTACTTGGTGTACCCGCTCTGCTGGCCCAGGAGAAAATTCACCATCTTCAGATCCACACAGATCACCCATTGGTGGTCTCGGTATGATATCTTTTCTAGGACTAGGGCGACTGTCCCGTGCTCTTCTCTCATACCGACTGAGTGACCAATTGGGATTGATCTGTATCTGTTGCCGTTGTGTAGAAGAACACATTTTAGGCTCCGTTTGGAGCTATCTATGAATAACCGCCATTCACTTGGTGTGTATTCCGATATGCCCATTTTCATCAGCAATCCGCGCACATTGTTGCAGAAAACTAAATCGTTCTCTTTTGAGAAGAAGGGCAGTAAATCCTTTTCTCTGTCGCGATATAGCGTGATTTTGGTTCCCGGCAGCAGTAAATTTTTTTCTCCCAGCCTGGAAGCTAGCAATTCAGACGATTTCTTCGAAAGACTTAAGTCCCTTATGAGGTCATTTAATTCGTGTTGACTAAAACCTTTTGCAACTGATGACGGTCCTTCGAAATCACTGTCATTTTGCCCACATATGCTTTCTTTGTCAGTAGCAGATTCATCATCTTCTTGAGGGAGCTCTGGAAGATGGCTGAATGATGGGACAGGTATCTCATCTGAATGTGAAACAGGCCGTCTAGCTGAGTCTATGTCAGGATACGTCCATTTACTCCGGTTACGTCCATTGATGCCCTTTATATTCACCAAACAAAAGTAACAGTCATCACTGTGGTTTCTCTGTTCTCTCCATACCATTGTATACCAAATTTCAGGCACCTCCTCTTTCCGTTGGTCCATTGCCGCAGATGCTCCGTACACGTTTTACACAAACATGAGGGGCCCATGGCTTATCTTGGTCCCCTAGTTGTACTTTGAAATAGGCAAAATAAGCTTTTTTCACAAAATCAGTAATAGTTTTTCTCTGTTCAATGAACGTGTACTCTCCGCAGATAAAACAAAACATCTGGATGATTTAAACACTTTCTTCGTGATGAAGCCATGTCAACACCTGTAACAGGAAAGAATTCACGTTAGTACATGTACAATACACATGCAAAACAGCAACATCAGCAAAATCATAGCTACAATTTAATTATACAGATGCATTTAGATTTACGAGCAACTCATAATACCGTTCCAGAAGGGTAATAAAGTAGGTAATGACGTATGCAATATCTCAAAAACTAGAGCTGCTAGAACAAAATGGATAATATTTTCTGAATCAGTGGCATGAAAATATTCAGAATAAGGTCTAAAATCTCAGGCACCAAGAAATTTTTTTTTTGTTCCCCAGTGATAATAGAAATCCAGTAAAAAGTGTCTTGGGTCCATTGAAAAATGTAAACGGAGATCTAGTTTCTGAAAACAAGGAAATGGCTACCTTGCTAAACGAATTTTTTACGTCAGTTTTTACTATAGAAGATGTAACGAATATCCCTACGGTCATAGACATAATACCTTTTGATAATGGTAATATTTTGGATAATATTGTCGTTAGTGAAGGGGAGGTAATGCTATATTGATAAAATGAAAACGCGTAAATCACCGGGTCCGGATTCCATATATCCCATACAACTAAAAGAATTAAAAGATAGCATTGTTGTGCCGCTAACAAAGATTTTTAATGCGTCTATTTCTCAGGGGTGCGTACCAGATAATTTCAAGTTAGCAAACGTAACACCTATCTTTAAGAAAGGCGATAAAGGTGCGGCGGGAAATTATAGGCCAATCAGTTTAACGTCTGTTGTAGGTAAGCTATGGAATCAATAATTAGGGATCGTATAGTCGAACACTTAGAATTCCATAAGCTAGTTAGAAATACGCAGCACGGATTTAGGCGAAACAAATCTTGCTTAACTAATTTTTTAGAATTTTTCCAAAGCGTGGTTGACGTTTACGATAGACATCGGGCGGTTGATGTAGTGTATTTAGATTTTCAAAAAGCGTTTGACACCGTGCCGCACAAAAGACTCATTGAAAAAACTAAGGCTCATGGAATCAGGGGTATAGTAATAAATTGGCTAGAAGAGTGGTTGCGAGGTAGGAAACAGAGGGTGGTTGTTGATGGAGCGGAGTCGCGTTGGGCTAATTAGCGAGTGGCGTTCCTCAGGGTTCTGTATTGGGCCCCTTGCTTTTTTATATATATTAACGATTTAGATGTCGGCCTAGTCAGTACAGTTTCCAAGTTTGCGGATGACACGAAGCTGGGTGGTAGGGCGATTAATGACGAAGATAGAGGTAAAATTCAGGAAGATCTGAATAAAATCGTTGATTGGTCAGTCACATGGCAAATGAGATTTAACGTGGATAAGTGCAAAATTTTGCATATAGGTTCGCGTAACGGTAATTTTGCGTATATTATGTCAGGGAAAGATTTAACAAGCGTAGAGCAGGAAAAAGATTTAGGAGTTATAGTCACTAGTGATTTAAAAGTAGCGAAACAAAGTACAGCAGCGGTCAATAAGGCGAACAAAGTGTTAGGTTTCATAGCTCGAAATTTTGAGTACAAATCGCGCGATATTATAGTTCCACTTTATAAATCATTAGTTAGACCCCATTTGGAGTACGCGGTCCAATTTTGGAATCCGCATATGCGCAAAGATATAGACAAAATCGAAAGAGTTCAAAGACGAGCAACTAAGATGATTCCGTCGCTTAGGTCAAAGTCGTACGAGGATAGGCTTAAGGAGTTAAAATTGACAACACTCGAGACTAGGAGGTTAAGGGGTGATCTAATCCAGGTTTTCAAAATTATGAATGGTTTCGATAACGTAGATAGAGATAGCTTTTTCGAAATATCTCAATATAATAGGACTAGAAATAACGGGTGTAAGTTGACAAGTAGAAGGTTCGAGACAGCAGTTGCCAAAAACTTTTTACGCATAGAATAGTAAATAGCTGGAATAGTTTGCCGGTAGAAGTAATTAGTAGCACGTCTATAAACATGTTTAAAAATCGATTAGACGCATATGTTGATAGATTGGGTATGGTTTAGGTAGTAAAATTAAGGCTTTGTGTGGATAGATCCCACAGCTCAACACAAGTGTTGTGGGATATAGGGAGGCAGCGTCTTGGGTTAGGAGATACTCTCTGTCCTTACACACCCCATTTAAAGAGATTCCTCTGCTGAGCGGTGCCCCCCATAGTACTGTGAGGTATTGAAAAACTCATGATCTTCACTTGCCCCACAAACACCTTTAAATGGGAGACCCAAGATGGGTGCACACACATTTCTACATTACTGTACAGTCTTTACAACCACACCTACACTTTTCCTCCTAAGTGTATATATTGTAATGTATATGGTTGTAAATTTTGACTTGGTCCACAATCGATATGGACCGTGACTTATTTTTCGTGACAATGTACTAGTATTGATGGATACCGTAATGAAATTGACTGGATTCTCTGGATCTGATATATTTGCATGTCGGTTATAAATAGATATAGAGTGTAACATATTTGTGGACAGTAGTCTATTATGACGTGATCCTCTGGATCCAGAGATTCTATCTTTAGTTTTAAATCGATAATTAATTAGTTTTGCTAAATTGGTCGTTGCCAATGTACACAATGTACAGGAAGTTGTTACATAAATTTCTTATGTTCTTGTGGTTCGGAACCCACGTAAAATTGTAGGTCCCTCCGCCACCACGGAGGACATACACAATTACGAACACAGTTAGGTACATCGTCAATCAATCAGTTAGTTTCAGGACAGTAGTACAAAAGAAGAAATTCAGAGTACGATAGTCACGGACACTGTATACTGTAGATGTATTAGTATATTTTCGGTTAATAACTTGCATTAAATAGAATATACAGTACTTAAAATTATACTACAGGTTGAATCAAAAGTCTGGAAACATAGGAACTATGCTTTTCAATGCAAATATACATATATATTTGCCTTGAAAAGCATAGTTCCTATGTTTCTAGACTTTTGACTCACCCTGTATAATTTCACAGTGAAGTCCTTTGGATTCGGTGCATTGTGAGAACATCAGTGATGTGTTAATCTGATTTAATCCTTTCACGACTGGTGGGACTTAGAGTCCCACCGGAAATGATAATATACTCACTCATAAACTGTATTACAAAGCAACGTTTCTATAAATGCTTCTACATTTATATAGTTGTCGTTTACTTGTCGGAAAAGAAATTCAAAATGTGTGTCATTTCAGTGACAACAGAACTTATACTTTTTGTTTAAGAAACATATACTCGTCGTTAAGAGCTGATGTGAAAAAGTGAAATTAGATAGATGAATTTTCAGGAGAGATAGTATTAGTACAATGGTTCTTAACCTCTGAGTCGCAACTTAAAAATTTGTCGCCAAGCTATTTTGATTGGGTCATTAAATTGTCATTTATCATTTATTTATGTTATCCTTAACCATTTTACCATTAATTATCTATTTTAGCAGCTATTACGAGTGAACTGTTTGAAGGTATGGGTCGCCAAGCTAGCCCCGCGACCAGAATTTGGTTCGCAGACTAAAAAGGTATTAGCAGATAAACAAATGACGGCTTATGCATAATGTCCATTGAGGTGAATATCACGTCTTGATGCAGTAGGATCTAAAGAGGATGACTAAAACTGAGGTAATACAGGTGCGCACTGGCTTATTTTCAATTCAAACATAATATGCAAGTTTTCCATTCATCATTTACTTACACTTACTTTTGTTATTTTTTGCTGTGATCGACCTCCCTGCAGCATCCCACCTCATTTGTGGGATTTAAGAGAGTTGCATTCTACTCTCATCCTGCCCCCATAGCCAGTTACGAATAGCTAGTTAGGACTTTGCACAGAAACCTGTTGAGATGATTCTTGAATGTATTTATGTTGGTGTACTAAAGGCCCATCAGTTCATTTGGCAGCACGTTTGGCAAAGTTTTGAGTTCTATATTCTGAGATAAAATTTACTCTAGTTAATAACTTAATTTACTTGACTTTATGTCAATTTAACATCAATAAGAACCGAAGCAAAATTTATCGGTTACACTGCTTTTCCAGTTGTGATTTTGTAAACAAAACAAAATTAAATGCTATACTTTTGTACCTTGATTTCGGGCACAATATATTATTCAAGAATTATTATATACGACTCATAGTATCATTTTTTGCTCCTCGATGGTGTAGTGGTTAGCGTCGCTGACTACGAATCCATGGGCACTGGATCGAGACCCGCTGACGGCAGGCGGCGCACAGCAAAACCCAGCTATTCCTCCTTCCACACAATAAAGAAATTGGTTGGTAGATAAATGAGTACCCTCGGTAGCCTAGTGGTTAAGACGCTGGGTTGCTGGTGGGGCGTGGTTCGGATTCCTCGTTAAACTGTAGGTCTAAGGTGGAGTGACAAGCTTGACCTTCAGTGAGAATGAACAATTCAGTCGGAAGTAAAACCAAAGTAAAGGAGTAATTTCCGGTGAGAAACTCTATGGTTATACGAGTCCCTTCATATATATCCTTTCATAATTAATTAAGAACGTAATATAAACATGGAATCTCTCTCTTGCTCTCTTAGTAACCCTCTAAATTTGGGTTCCGTGAGATATTTGCATTCCCAAAATAGTTTGTTGGTTCTATGAAATAATGCGTCTGTATTTCGAAATTTGGTTTCAGATGAACTAAACTTAATTGTAGGTTCTCTTTTTTGGTAGATCCGCACCATTAATTCACTAAGAAAGTTAATTTATTTTGCTATGAGGGCTCACAATTATGTCAAGCACTCATTATTTACTAATACTTTTGCTACATTTGTGGTTTACGAATTACTATCAATCACTGTGTCTGAAAACTAAATTTATATAGTCTAACCCAGTGGTTCCCAACGTGGGCGCCCAGTGGGCGTTTGAGGATCTTAGGTGGGGCGCTAGGAAACTGTAAAATTGTTACCTTCTATTAATAAATCACTTATCACTTATCCTGTTGTATTATTATCTTTATGAGGGGACACCAGCAAAATATTGATGGACATAAGAGCATAAGGGGATGTTGGCCTACAAAAGGTTGGGAACCACTGGGTCACTCTAGCTGTTGATAAGTATATTTTAAGGCAGAAATTACGTATATTCCATTTTGGGGGAAATTTTATAGAAAAGTTTTTGCCATTTTCACTAAAGATTATAATCGTTGTGAAAATTACTAATTTTAAGAAACAATTTCTCACTGGCTAAATTAACCTTTTAAATATCTATACATTATGTTCTCATTCAATAAGATAAATACTTTCATTATAAATATACACATTTTATTTTTCATTTTCATTCATTTTCACTTTCATCATAAGTATACATATTTTATTTTTCACTTTCATTCATTTTCATTTTCATCATAAATATACATATTTTATTTTTCACTGCACATTATTTAATAACTTTGAGGTAGCATAGTTGGTTTCTTTACATCTGAAAACAATGTATATGTTAGTCAATATGTAAAATTAGGCAGTTTATAAATTGACTGAAATTCAGGCAATGTGTCAGATTGGTGATACACCCAAAACCTAACCTAACGCAACCTTTCTGGTAATGCTGCATACGCAATTACGCATGTCCACTGGTATTTCCCAATATGCTGCTTAAATATTCATGGCTAGGTTAGGTTTAATTACGTATTAAGTAAATCGAGCATTTGACACATTGTAAATGCAAAAACTTCACTTTTTTAAGTGGAGGTCGAAATGTGACAATAAAACCCACATTAAGAGACGGAGTTTATTTCCACAACAGTTTCGATGCCCACTGGCATCCTCTTCGTTTTTCTGTATCCACCCGAAGAGGATGCCAGTAGGCATCGAAACTGTTGTGGAAATAAACTCCGTCTATTAATGCCGGTTTTATTGTCAAATTTGACGTATTGCCTGAATTTCAGTCACTTTATAAATTGCTTCATTATAAAGACTGACTATAACATACTGTAATATCAAAACATAACAATATAAAGTTAAAGGATAAATAATAAAGAAATACAGATATACACTTGCAGATCTGTGTCCTATACAATTAAGTGAGTATCTGTACGAAATATATTAATCAGCCACACAGGCTGATACAGCAGATAATGTACAGGGTGTCTCAGAAGTCGCGCATATTTATTGATGCGGATGACCTGAATCTGTGGTTCGCGAGTTTTGAGACACCCTATATATCTACCTATGTGTTAAGGCCATACGCGTCAACGCTTTCTTTTTCCTAAATATAGTCTGGTTTATTTTGTGAAAAATAGTTCGTCAAAATAACCTTAAAAAAATCGCAGTAAGAAAAATATTCACATATGAAATCTTGATATAAGTAGAAACATTATACTCGTGTGTGTGTATATATATATATATATATATATATATATATATATATATATATAGTAACATCCTTTGCCGATGACACAAAGATCAGTAGAAAAATAAGAAACCCAGAAGATATAGCTACAAACCAACATGAACAAAATCTACAAGTGGACGGAAAACAACAATACGAAGTTTAACACTGAGAAATTTCAGCTGTTACGGTACGGAAAAAGGGAGGACCTAAAATCAATGGAATATTATACCCGAAATGGACAGGAAATTCAGAGAAATTCTAGAGCAA
>JAJOZX010003703.1:237500-255000 GCA_023014485.1 Bathynomus jamesi | reverse complement strand
CATTTTCAACGTCTTTCACTTCCCATCATTTTCCTCTGTCCGTTCGCCTCTTCTCTCTCGTTTCCCGTTAGATTAGCGAGGTTAAGCGATCTTGGGTACGTTCAGTAGTAAGATGGTTGGTGATGATGCAGGGATTCGTGGTTCGCATTCCGCGTAAAGTTGTAATAGGTCCTCTCAGTCACATGAACTTTGGCGTTACGAAAGAGGTTTTCGGGTTGTTCCGTTTTACGACACCGACTGGGAGAAATAAGTCCCCCTTCAAGAAGAGAACTGGATCGTGCCAAATACATTACGTGCAGCGGGTTGGTCACTGCGCCCCTTCCCCACACAGAAAACGAAGACGTTCCGTTACCTTCTATAAATAGAAAAATAATTATCTATTGCCTCAAATCACTCAAAAAGAAAAGAAGTTTGAAAATCATTTCTTCTATCTAAAGAAGTTATGTATCATTAAAAGAAGTTATTATATCATCTGACAAGAAGCTTTGATACCCAAAAGAAGGAAATCTTCCCCTAGAATTCACCCTCTAGATGAAGTTATAGGTTTTAAATTTATAAGGTTTTATTCTGAATGCATTTCTCAGACTAGCTTGGGACATGCCATGCGGCTGGATTACGAAGGAGGTTAAATAACCCCCAAATGTTGTTACTCTCATTTCGTTTTCAGCTCTTTAGTAGTATGGTGACATTTTCTGCGAGGAAGGTGGGGTAAAGGGGGAGTGGGAGAAGGGGGTAGAGGTGCCAGTGCCAATGGGGGAAGGGGGAAGGGGTTAGGGATGATGGGGTGGGGGAGTGCCAGTTCAATATAGAGTATAGTTACCTAACCTAACCTAAACTGGAAAATAACTAAATAAAATGAAACAATATAGATACATGTGTGACGTCATACTATGAACTTTAGCAGCCATCATTTTAAAGATGAAAAGTGAAAAAAGAAATGTTTTTAAGGTTATTTCAAACAGTCTATCGGGGATGAATCGGCAACGAGCAGGCATTAATCCATTATTAACAATGTTTTTACTGAAGGTTTTTAGATTAGATTTCCACATCAATCGTGTTTCAACGTACGGTTGACACGTATTGTAATTCACAGTTAACGTACTCATAGTACACTATGAAGGAGTGCCACTAATCGTTACTGTTGTTGCAATCGCGGTTGCAGGTACTTTATAATTCTCATCCGAATTCTCTTGAATTGAGTTTACGAGGCTTTTATAAATAAGCACTATATGAAAAGCTATTCACATCCTGGAAAAAAAACTGAAAACAAATTCGGTTTAGACTCGACAACGACGAATAAGAGTAAGATGAACGTATTTTTCGTGGTATTTCGTCAGCAAACAGTTCTTAGCCATTAGCTTAAAAACAGTTGGAGTTGCATGTTTACGAGCAAATGCTATTTTTACCTGTTTCTTATAATCTCTTGTCGTTAAGTATATGCATTAAACTTACTTATGCAGAAATAATTAGAACCCAAATTTGGGTCCTAATAGTCTCCTTCAAACACTAGAAATTAATCTGTGGAATAAATTTGCAATTAATGTACGAATAAAAACTCAAAATACACAATACACGCTAGGTATTATTTAAATTTAATTTACTATATTTAAAAGTTGTATTTGCGACTTATTATCCCCAATTATGTGGAATAAAATATTCAACGCACGTCAGCTGCTCAATTACTGTAATTATGTTCTACAAGTTTTTAGTGAGGATATACTTGTTTTCACGATTTTAATTTGACATTTTGATTTCGTAGGATTTCTTTTTTTTTTTTTTTACGTATATTTTTAGTAATTTGTTGCCTCATGAAGTTAACCATTTTTTTTCCTTAAATATGTTAACAAAAACATAAAAATCCTATCCAGTTATATCCAGTTATTAGTGAACCAACAAAAATAATGGGAAAAGACATTGCGTGTACGTGACAAAAATGATTTAGAACTGTAAAATGTTGCATATCTTTAGTAATTCAATAATTTCATGAAACGAATATGAACTCCTCTCAACTGGTCAGCATTTAATATTTTTATTAATCATAAGCCTGACTAAAATAAATGAAATCTGATTTGATAAATCTAAGCCTAATTTTACGTTTGAAAAATGCGAGTACTGAAATACAAGTGGCGCCCCTACTGCGGAAAATATGAATTAAGGAGGTATCAGAATTATTTCACTGTTAGGAAAACGACGTCGCCATTTTACAGCCAATCTTCACGAAATTTTCACATTACAGCCAGTCATGAAATTTCTTTCAAGCCTCTTCCTTATAAGTTGATGTTAACTTATGAAATGCATTCCATTAATGAAATTTTAGAAAGAATCTACAAAGTTAAAGATAATGTAAAGGGAATCTTTCCATTCACATAGGAATTCTAACTATATATATACACACGAGGGTAATTCAATAAGCATCCGCACTTTTTATTTTCACAATTTTATTTTCACATCTGATAGATTATAAACACATTACTTCTCAACATAGTCTCCCTGTTTCTCAATACACTTAGTCCAGCGATCTACAAGCTTCCTAATGCCATCACAAAAGAATGTTTTTGTCTGTGTGCGTAGCCAGTCATGCACCGCCTCCTTCAGGTCATCATCGCCTTGGAATCGCTGACCTCTCAAAGCGTCTTTTAGTGGTCCAAACAGGTAAAAATCTGAAGGTGCCAGGTCTGGACTGTAGGCTGGGTGGTCGAGAACGTCAAATTTAAGTTCTTGAAGGCATTTTCTAGTCTGTGCAGCGGTATGATGGCGCGCATTGTCGTGTAACAGAATAACACCTTCCGACAATCTCCCTCTCCGTTTTGTGCGAATTGCTTGCTTTAACTCATTCCGAAGCATGTCAGAATACGATGCACTTGTTACTGTAGTTCCACGCTCTAGATAATGTTCAAGGTTATCATTATCATTATTCGTATTCTGACATGCTTCAGAATGAGTTAAAGCAAGCAATTCGCAAAAACGGAGAGGGAGATTGTCGGAAGGTGTTATTCTGTTACACGACAATGCGCGTCCTCATACCGCTGCACAGACTAGAAAATGCCTTCAAGAACTTAAATTTGAAGTTCTCGACCATCCAGCCTACAATCCAAACCTGGCACCTTCGGATTTTTACCTGTTTGGACCACTAAAAGACGCTTTGAGAGGTCAGCGATTCCAAGGCGATGATGACCTGAAGGAGACGGTGCATGACTGGCTACGCACACAGCCAAAAACATTCTTTTGTGATGGCATTAGGAAGTTTGTAGATCGCTGGATTAAGTGTATTGAGAAATAGGGAGACTATGTTGAGAAGTGATGTGTTTTTAATCTATCAGATGTGAAAATAAAATTGTGAAAATAAAAAGTGCGGATACTTATTGAATTACCCTTGTATACTATATATATATATTGTTTCAAAATCATACGCGAGACGTGTTTCATGCATGGCTATTACTGTATTCGGAAGAAACTACTGGGACGTAATTTAAATTGCTTCTTTAAGACAACCAAATACCCTCTCCAAAAAGACATTGACCGATATGTTTCTATAGCAACATACAAGGAGTTTGAAAAAATATAAGCTGGATATACAGTGCCGCTCAAAAGTATTCGTACAGAAAAATATTTCAGTTATATCGGGTGTACACAAAGTCCTTTCCCGATTATAAACTTTAATCATATGAAATCCAAAGAAGACACGGTAATGCTTTGTTTTGCATGTTGTTGCATAACACATCAAGTTTATTATGTTTCTCATTAAATCTCAACATGTGCAACGTTAGTTACACGTAGCACATCCAAGCGAAATTCAAGTTCACGTCATACGTTCACTAGCATATCTCTCGTGAAACTGTTCATGGCATCGCAAATCCTTGCACGAAGAGTGTCAATGTCAGCAACAAGAGTATGGTACACATAATCCTTTACATATCCCCACAGGAAGAAGTCCAGGTGCGTGATATCGAAGGATCGTGGAGGCCATGGCACCGGCCCGTCGCGCCCAATCCATCTTCCGGGAAAAGTGGTGTTCAAGAACTCATGCACTAACTCTTGCTCTAAAATGATGGATGTTTGAAGGTCTTCCAACTGGGGGGGGGGGGTTACAAAGAAGAATGGGCCTATCACCCTATCATGCATTAATCCACACCAAATAATGACAAAAAACAAACTTGATGTGTTATGCAACAACATGCAAAACAAAACATTACTGTCTTCTTTGGATTTCATGTAATTAAAATTTATAATCGTGAAAGGTCTTTGTGTACACCATATATTTGTCCTTTTCTTTTTTTACCATCCATAAGATAGTTATGAAAAGTTTACCATTCCTTTGGACTAATTTAACGAATAAAAAAAAATTAATTAAACTGTATCATATACTGTAAAATATCAAAGAATTTGAGGAAAGTGAAAAGAAGTTAAAATGCAAAAGTTTTCGTACATTTATTTACAAAATTATTTAATAATACCGAACAACAAATTTTTACTTTTATTCTGTCTCAGCAACAAACGAAGATGATCTATATGAAGTCGACGCTACTGCTGATTCCGAAAATGTTATTCAATTTGGCGTATCACGCATAGTTACCATGAAATCTTAAATAATATTATACAATTTATTGTATATTGTATATACTGTATGTATAATATGTATAATATTGCATATTGGATATAATTAATTAAATATTATACAAAATATTAAAAATATTAACATCACGCATACTATAAGAGTAGCAATACACACGACGTAATAAGACAAACATCACATGTGGTCAGAGTTGCGAGATAATAAAATTAAATGAAGAGCTTTTACTACAAAAATTGAATACTTTTTCTAAAACAAAACAAAAATGGAAATTTCTCAAACACTATACGTGATAGGAAAATAATAAGACCATTTTCGTAATCAGCGTTAAAAACTCTATAATAATGACATGAAACTTTTCCTGAGACAAAATCATTGTTGAACATTGTAATTTGTGTGTTCACTTTTGGCTTGAATGACTTCAATGATTCGTTTTGGGTATTTTTCAACAACGTTTCGACATTTCTCATTAGAAATTTTAACCCATTCTTCTAAAAAATAATTTTTGCATTTCATTCAGATTCGATGGGTTTCTCTTGCGGACAGCTTTTTATCAAATCAAACCATAAATTCTCAATTAAATTGAGATCCGGGCTTTGACTGAGCGACTTGAGAAGCTTGAAATTCTTTTGTTGAAGCCATTTCATAGTGCTCTTACTTTTATGTTTTGGTTCATTATCTTATTGCGGTACCCAATTGCGACCCATTCGTAACTTCCAAACTGAAGGTAATACATTTTCTTCTGAAATTTCCTGATATTTCCTTGAATTCAAGATTACATTGGTGACAACAAGCTTTCCTGGACCACAAGCACTAAAGCATCCCCAAAGAAGCAAACCAACCCCCCTCCCCCCATATTTAACCGCAGGAATGATGTTTTTTTACCTCGAATGTAGTATTTGATTTTCGCCAAACATACCGTTGCTCGTTGTTCCCGAATAATGCAAATTTGGTCTCTTCTCTCCAGAGAACTTTCTTCTAAAATGCAAATACATGATGTATTTGCATTTTAGAAGAAATGATACTTGGCCAAGAAATGATACTTGGCATACTTCAAACAAGCTTCTTTGTGCACTTTTGTAGCAGAGGTTTTCTTCGTGCAACTCTTCACCATGTAGACCATTATTTCTCAGTGTACGACACACAGTAGAAGGATGGACATCGAGCTTAGGCAGTCTTAATATTTGATAAATATCACCTGCAGTCACTCGTGGATTTGCAGCAGCCATTCTTTCAATCCGTCTCGTTGTACGTTCTCAAATCTTACAAGATCGTCCACATCTTGGTAGAGTCTTGATTGTTCCAAAGCCTTTTCATTTCTTTATAACTGCAGCAACCGTCGTAAATGGAATTCGAACTTCTTCTCCTGTCTTCCTATAACTCTTTCCATACTCGTGTGCAGCAATAAGAGAACTCTTAAGATCTGTAGACAACTCTTTATTACGACGATCCCACTGATCACTAATGGATTGTACGGTCATCCATCTTCCTTGAAGATTCAAAGAAAATTTTAGAATTCAGAATTGTCAACAATCTCTAATCAATAAACAACCAAACTACTGGTAAAATTCTTTAAACCTAAGGTGGACATAGGAAGTATTAAAAAAAAATTTCAAATAAATATATGAAAACGTTTTCATTTTTCATTTAATTTTTCATTTTCATTTTACCTTTGTATTATTTCCCTCAAATTCTTTGATGTTTTACATTATATATTGGAGTTGAACCAATTTTTTTTTATTTGAAAAATTTTTCCAAACGAACTGAACGGTAAACTTTCCATAACTATCATACAAAAAAATAAGGACAAAAATAACCGAAATATTTCTCTGTACGAATACTTATGAGCACCATTGTAGCTTTCTAGAAATATCTTGCATTGCTAAATTCTTTTAAAAGCGTGTGTGAAAGCCACGGTTCGAAGTATGACGAGAAAAAATTCTACAATAATATAATTAAGAACTTAAAATTTAATAACTTAAGGTTTCTCTAAACTACTAACAACAACCCCCGTTTTAATGAGATTAGAAAAACGACTTCTTCCTTCCCAAGTTGTGTATCACAATAATTTCAACGAATCATTTTGGAATATTCTAACGGAAGAATTTGATAAGCAAATTGGACTTGTAATTATGTTTATTTCTACTGTTTTTATACGGTGCATAACACTCTCATAGGTTATTTAGTAATTTTAGTTACAAAAACAACTTTTCAGATAATTTTAATTTCAGAAGAATTCTTTAAGAATGCAAAATAATTGTATGCATTATATATATATATATGTATATATATATATATATATCAAAACTATTGACTTCTCCTTAGGGAAACGGAGCTTACAGATGAAAAGAAGGATCAACACAACGGCAAACATTTTCATTTATTTGTACATCAGACGTTTCGACAAATCTTTTGTCATCATCAGTGAGTTAAGTCTTAAAACCTTAAAACAAAATTGAAAAGTGAAAGTTACATCAACACAATATTAAAACCATTAAAATTAAAACCTTAAAGCAAAATGAAAATTGCATCAATACAAAATTAAAATCATTTAAATTTCATCACTATAAAAACTAAAATTAAATTAAATTTCATCACTATAAAAACTAAAATAGATGAGAAGGGTAGTAATTGTTAATAAAGTACTGTTTTAAAAATTTAAATTCTTCGTTTACCGAAAAGTAATCCGAACAAATACGGTAACTTCTTGTTAATAATGTTACTATAGCACTAATCTTATATTTATAAAACATACAACTTAAATAATTGGTTCCCAAGCCAGTAAAAGTTTGTTTCCGAAATAGTGAAGTATGGAACTTATTATGGGCCCGTTTAACTAAAACATCCAGGAAAGGTAAACTATTATTTGTTTCGTTTTCACACGTGTACTTAATATTACTATGTTGTTTATTAAGATAATCAAGAAAAAGTTTTACGTGTGAAGGATGGTTAAATATTAAGAAAGTGTCATCCACGTATCTTCTGTAATATATGGTCATATATCAGGTCATCCCATAAGTAATGTCGTTTTTTATGATAGATTAAGTTTAAACTAGTCCTACTCGGTTTAAGCATAAATTTTCCGAAGGTTATATCTAAGAGGAGATCTATCGTGTTTCGCTACATACAGTGAAGGCGTGTGTTTTGCTTTATGTGAACCCCTCATAAACATGGCGGTATCAGAAGAGCATATCAGGCATATAATGCTTTACGAGTTCAAAAAAGGGAATAGTGCTACTGAAGCAACGCGAAACATTCAGGACGTTTATGGCAACGATATTCTGCATGTGAGGAAATGTCAAAGATGGTTTCAAAAGTTTAGGAATGGTGACTGCTGTTTGACAGATGCAGCACGCTCTGGACGCCCTGCTGTTAGCCGCACTTGAAGAAGACTGTTCAACAACTGTCGAAGAATTGGCCCAGAAACTCAATTCATCCGTCCACCATCCATCGACATTTGCAACAACTCGGGAAAGTGCCTAAGTTAGGAAAATGGGTGCCACATGAATTATCAGTCGACAATCTGAGGGTGCGGGTAAACATTAGCACAGCTCTTCATTCCCGTGAACTCCAAGATCCGTTTTTGCACCGTTTAGTGATTGGTGATGAAAAGTGGATACTGTACCAGAATGTTAAGCGCCGTCGACAGTGGGTTTGTGCCGGAGAACCAACGACACCACAGCCAAAACCAAATCTTCGGAAGGTGTTACTTAGTGTTTGGTGGGATAAAGGTGGTGTAATACACTTTGAAACCTTACCACACAACCAAACAATCACCGCTCAAGTCTACTCTCAACAACTGGATCGATTGAACACTGCACTAAAAGAAAAGAGACCTTCTTTGGTTAATCGGAAAGGAATCGTGTTCCTCCACGACAATGCACGTCCTCATACCGGTCGGATCACTTCTGCAAAAATTGAGGAGCTTGGGTGGGAAAAACTTCCACATCCTCCATATTCTCCAGACCTTGCGCCTTCAGATTATCATCTCTTCAGGAGTCTGCAAAACTATCTTGACGAGAAACAGTATACTTCTTTAGATGACCTGCACACCAGTCTTTGTACGTTTTTTGCCTCAAAACCGCCTGAATTTTATAAACATGGCATTGAAAAGCTTGTAGGACGTTAGCAGAGTGTCATTGATTCCGATGGAAAATATATACTAGATTAAAAAGTTTCAGTTTTTTTTTTTTGTCCTTCAAATTCCGATCTAAAAAACGACATTACTTATGGGATGATATATATATATATATATATATATATATATATATATATACATACATTCAACTGCAAAGAACACGCAGTATAAATAACGTAAAGAACGACGCTTGTATAGGAGATATTCCGCGCAAGACGAGAGAGAGAGAACGAATATCTCCTACACAAGCGTCGTTCTTTACGTTATTTATACTGCGTGTTCTTTGCAGTTGAATGTATATAATGTTACGGCATGCGGGAGGTGCCCCCTTGGGGCATTGGTTTCTGCGAGTATGTAGAAGAATTACGGCATTTGGAAGAGTGAGGCCCATGGTGTAATGGTATCGCATCTGACCGGCAATCGGAAGATCCTGGGTTCGATTCCCGGGTGGTTACCTCATTTTTTAATTTGTTTCGTTCTCTCTCTCTCGTCTTGCGCGGAATATCTCCTATACAAGCGTCGTTCTTTACGTTATATATATATATATATATATATTCTGTAGCTTGCAACCTTGCAGATGTTTCGTGTGTCAGACTCTCTTCAAACGTAGGTCAGGCTGGTGACCCCACTTTTAGACCTAATTTGATGCAAGATAGAGTTGCTGTCTTGAGCTCTCCACCTCATATATCCAGGCACACCCGTCTCATCGGGGACCGTCCTGAGCCAGGCGTCTAGTTTTCTTTAGAAGATTTCAATTTTGACACCTGCGATGTTTCTGATGTCTTTGGATATAGTTGGTTAAATAGTCTTGGTCCTCTAAAAAAAAAAAGCTTTCTTTCAGAGTTGAGAATGTTCTTTGTCTGGCCTCTACACACTCTACCTTTCCTATTCCCTAGTGTTGTTTGGGTCGTTATCGGGTTCAGTTTAGTTTGTGGTTAGGTATTAGTTTCGCTATTATTTTCTATGTGTATATTATAGTGTGTGTGTGTGTGTGTGTGTGTGTGTGTGTGTGTGTCTCTCTCTCTCTCTCTCTCTCTCTCTCTCTCTCTCTCTCTCTCTCTCTCTCTCTTCCAGTGGATATAGATTTAATGTACGTAGTCTTTTCCAGCAACTGAGTTCTTTGTAGTCCTTAATTTTGTCTGTGAAATTTCTTTTAGTTTATATATATATATATATATATATATATATAAAACCCTCGTCCAACGCAGGGGTTAGGTTCCTCGAGAACGGCGCGTTAGGTAAATCCGCGTTGAACAAACTTAATACCTTATGGGATAAATGGGGATACGTGAACGCGGCCGCATAAAGTCTCCCATTAATACTTCGATACGTAGATTTTTTATTCACACATAAATGAATTTCCCTACCTAAGCTTATATTGTATATGAAATAAGAACATAATAAAATCATAAACATAATGATATTTACATATGATAAATAAAAATATATTCAATGAAAATAGCACGTATCTTTTCTTCACTCTTTCGGATGGTGCGTATGGTAGACTCATTCACGTGATACTCGCGGCCAAGTGATGTTATGCTCATACCACCACGCAACTTATATAGAATCTTTATTTTTTCGGCTAAAACCTTACAACTTTTCTTCTCTTCACTATCACTTGCAGATGTTTTACGTTTTGGTGCCATACTGCTGTCAAAGGGTAATAGCAAAACAACAGCAAAATACGACAAAAACAATCCAACACAACTTCACTGAACTTAACGCGGTAGCGGGACTGAGACAAAGGGTGATGCGAGGGGTGACACGAAAGGGAGAGAGATGCGGGAGTGTTGGAGAGTGTATGATAAGACAAAACACTAGAGCGCGCATTGGCACACGTACAGTACTACTGTATTAGAGCGTGTTTGGCGGACCATGTTAATCAAATTTTCCGCTTTCGGCAAATAATTGTTCGCATTTATTTTTCCGCGTAAAGCAAATTCGCGCTGGACAAACACACGTTGGACGAGCGTTTACTGTATATATATATATATATATATATATATATATATATATATATATATATATTGCCTCATGCAAAACCCACGCTCATATATATATATATATATATATATATATATATATATATATTGCCTCGTACAAAACCCACGCTCATATATGTATATATATATATATATATATGTTAAACACAGACCGTGCATGGAACAAGGAACTCTTCTGGGAAAATTAAATCCACTATAGTCCGAATAAGTAATGGTAAATGACAAATACCCAAAGCTGGATCCTGTCTGCTTTGCAGATAGCTGGTGAGGGAAGCTATATTTATGGGATCTCTTTGCGAGAGACCCATTGCCCACGTCGGGCTAGCATCATGAAAAAGAAAAACTATGGTATTTGTCACTTACCATTACTTGTTCGGACTATAGTGGATTTAATTTTCCCAGAAGAGTTCCTTGTTCCATGCACGGTCTGTGTTTAACATATAAGTTTCTCAGGGGACCATTCTGAGTTTGTGTGTGTATATATATATATATATATATATATATATATATATATATATATATATATATATATATATATATATATATATATAGGGTGCCACACTCTATAGGGGCAGTTTTTAGAATTTGGAAATTTCGAATGGCCCTTAGTCATATTGTTTGGTTGGATGAGAAAACCCTAAATATGAAGTTTGAGCCCGATCGAAGTACATTTAGAGGTTCCGCATCGACCGTTTCTGTTGTACCGTGTGTTCGAAATAATGGATTTATCTGGGAAACCTGTAACCATGGCACTATTACATATATACAGGGTTGAAAAAAACCATGGTTTAAAAAAAAAAAAAAAACAATGGTTTTAAAAAAAAAAAAACTCAGATAACTCAATTAGGTACTGGTACTCAGAAATTAGAATTGCTGACTGTCTCATTTTTTAATTGGAAGATGTTAGATGTAAGAAGTGCTAACTTCACAAAAATGAAAATAAACCTAATAACAACATTTATATTTGTAGCTACATGCGTTTATAATGTAATTGATACAGGTAACTTCAATCCTTTTATGTGCAATGCCACTATTAAATAGGCCTGCTAGTGCAAGGTAGCTATATTATATACTACCGTACATACTAGGCTACCCTGAACTGATGGTTTTTAGGTCTTATCAATATAAATATAAGTTTTAGTTTTAGAGCTATTAGTTTATGAATTAAATAATTTGTGTTGTAAAAATTGAAATTATAAAAAAACAAAAAAAAACAGAAAAACATGTTTTTTTTAAATGGTTTAAACCATGGTTTAAACCATTTGGGTTAAACCAGCCAACCCTGCATATATATTGCTATAATTTATGCATTTCATAAATTTAAATATTTATAATTAATATTTGCTTCTCATTGTATATATTTTCACTACTTTTCAGCATTGAGATCTGGCAACAGCGCAACGCCGGGTTAGTGTGGTGAGTCACACTGTCACAGTCTTCAGTCAATCAGTCTCCTTCACGCATTCAACGCGTGATCATCTCGTGATGGCTACCGCAAGCTCACTGAGATCCAAGACCGAGATATGGCTAATCGGACACGCCAACCCAAGCCCCCTAACGGGAAACAGGTTACCTTCAAATGGTGAAGTGCTTCGCCGGTTTATACAGTTTCATAAGGTGCAAAAACAACTTCTAGCCGAGGCGGCGCGTAATGTGATCGTCGAGGTGTATACTTTCTGGGCTATGGCCAGAATCCCGACCATGACCTCCAAAAGCGCCGCGCGAAAACTGCTTAGACTTTACGACAATTGGCAGGCACTGCAGCGCAGCCGGAAGCGGTCCGGCGCCACAGGTGAGGCAGCCAGGGCGGCCTTCACCGAGGGACTCGATGACATTTTTGACGTGGCTCTCGACAACGCCCTCTCCGTCATCACCATCCAGGAGGATCGCGACTTCCTTCTTGCTCAACGCGAAAAGGGTCGCCGTGGTGTCATGTCCGGGGTGGACAAAATCCTCACTGGAATTGAGCAACGTGCATCCGCGCGTGAAGCTGCCAAAGAAAGGCAACGCCAAAAGCAATCAGAGCAATCACTGGCAACAGCAACCCTTACATCATCAAACTCGTCGTCGTCGCCTAATTGCTCGACAGAAGAGGAAACCAATCCACCTACAAAGCGCCGTCGCAAAAAGAACATTATGACTCAAGACCTAGCGTCGGCACTGGACCGGACCAAAACAAGCAACCGTGGAGCCGTTCAACTCATGAAAGCAGCTGCTTCCAGTCTGGATATTCAAGACACAGATGAACTGGCTCTCAGTCACGAGACGATTCGGCGTTGGCGATTGCGTCATCGAGGGGAAATCGCCAAAGAAGTGAAGATGACGTTCGATCCCAGTGTCCCGCTCATCGTTCACTGGGACGGGAAGATGGTCTCCGACTTCAGCGGCAAGAAGGTCGATCGCCTCGCCATAGTCGTGTCCGGCGACGGCGTCGACAAACTTCTCTCCGTGCCGAAGCTGCCTGCTGGAACTGGTCGCGCCCAAGCAGATGCTGTGCTGAACTCGTTGGATGACTGGGGAATCGCTGATCGTGTCGTCGGGCTCTCCTTTGACACGACAGCTGCCAACACGGGCGTCGTTTCGGGCGCTTGCGTCTTCATCGAGCAGGGCCTTCACCGCCAGCTGCTGAACCTGGCCTGTCGGCACCACATGCTAGAATTGGTGGCAGAGAAAGCCTTCATCGAGTGCATGGGCCCCTCCTCTGGTCCTGACATTAAACTGTTCTCGCGACTGAAGGAGCGCTGGCAATCCGTCTGCACCGACCAATTCAGCGCCATCTCCAAGGAAGACCTTACTAAGCCGCTGCTCAAGGCGCGAGACGATCTGATCGCGCGTTTCAAGGGTCACATCACCAAGGGCCAGCCGCGGGACGACTACCGAGAGCTCCTGGAGCTGGCGATCATAGCGCTTGGAGGCGTCCCCCAGCGAGGTGTGCGCTTCATGCGACCGGGCGCACTCCACCGCGCCCGGTGGATGGCCAAAGTGATATACGCCATCAAGCTCCACCTCTTCCGGCAGCAGCTCCCCATTAAGGCTCGCGAGGCCCGGGGCATCCTGCGCTTCGTAAACTTTGCGCTGCTGGTTTACATTCCGGCCTGGTTTACGGCGCCCCTTCCCGCCGCTGCCCCTCGAACTGACCTGGCGATGCTCAAGGCGCTGGTTGACTACGACAAGGTGGACAAGGACGTGTCCAAGGCTACCTCCCCTGTGTTTCGACGACATCTCTGGTACCTGAGTGAACACCTGGCCGCCCTCGCTCTCTTCGATGACGACACTCCGCTGGAGGAGAAGAGTCGAATTGCGACGGCCATCAAGGATGTCGAGGGCACCGAGGAGCCACCCAAGCGCATTGCCCTGGACGTCTGCCCGGAGGAGCTCGAGCGAAAGACAGTCGCAGACTTTTGCACGACATCCAGCACGCTTCTTTTCGAGCGGCTCGCGATCAATACTTCTTTCCTAGAGTTGGAGCCGGCTACCTGGTCGAACAATGCGTCCTACCTGGCGGGGAAACGCCGTGTCTCTACGTTGAGCGTTGTCAATGTCCGGGCGGAGCGAGGGGTCGCGCTGATGCAGAACTACAATCTCGCACTCACCAAGGACGAGGAGCAACGGCAGTACTTGATGCAAGTCGTTGAGAAGCACCGCAAAGAGCACCCGAGCGCCCGCAGCGGAAATCCTTAACGGGTTTGGGAGTACTTTATGGTATATTTGAATTTGCTTCATTTTTATAGGGTGTTACTCCTATTAATCCTGTATAACAATGTATAATCGTATATACTTTATTTCTAGTTGTTATTATTTTGATTTATATGGCCAGTAGGCTCAGTATATTACTATGATTAATACGGAATAAAATGTTTTTTATTTTAATAATATTAAGTTGTTTTGTTGCAATAAAATTGAAATTGATTTAATGATTTTGTATTATTAATAACATTACACACAGAGAATAGTATCCTGCTACCCAGGCATGGTGGGACAAGTTTATTCCAATTAATTATGAAATAATGTTGAACAATATTGTTAAGGTGTTTGCACTGTTTGCTAGTTGCGTATTGTGTTGTTATAAGCTGGTTGCCGGTTGGTGTGGTTTGGATTACAAAGCATAAACGTATTAAGGTGAAACTTTGAAAAAAAACTTTTGAACCGCAACAAAAATATTAATATAAAAAAAAATATTGGAGATGGAATAAACTTAATGCTATGGAAATATAGCTGTGACTGTCCTCTACGCCATGGTATATGATAGCATTTATATTGACATTGTACATGTTACTTTACCCCTTGGAGCTGGAGCAATTTCTTGGAGAAACTCATTACTTCTGACACGTGGTACGCCAGAGATGGTCGATGCGGAACCTCTAAATACCCTTCAATTTGGCTAAAATTTCATATTCAGGGCTTTTTCACCCAACCTAACAATCCCACAAAGGGCCGTCCTAAAAATCAAAAAATGATTTTTATGTGGCACCCTAAATTATATATATATGAAAACAAAATACAAATTTTCAATCTTTATTCAGTGTCAGACATTTCGATAGTGAATAACGTTCATCCTCAGTACCTAAACAAATGTATATAGCAAGTGTACATAAAGGAAGCAAGAGATTATACAGGGTGTCCCATAAGTCCGGCATCATAGGAAAAATAATAAAAGAGGCAAAACAAAAGCTTTTATTTACAGAACGTGCTCAATATGTCCACCATTGTTTTCAATACACAAATTCAGACGTGATACCCAGTCAGTAAGCACACGGTGAATGATGTCAGGAGTAATGGTGTTACATGCCTCAATAATGCGCTGCCGCAAATGTTCAACACTCCTAATTTTCTCTGCGTATACCAGCGCTTTCAAATGGCCCCAGAAATAAAAATCTAGTGGCGTGAGATCCGGGCTTCTAGCTGGCCATTCCACAGGCCCTCGACGTTCTATCCAATGACCATGGAATTGTTGGTACAGGTATTCCCTTACTTGGGTGCTGTAATGTGCAGGAGCGCCGTCTTGCTGGAACCATGTTGGGAAATTTCCTTCTTCGTTCAAGACACTGGGAAATGCTTCTTCCTTGAGCATACGTAGGTAGGTGCCTCCAGTGACATGTTCATCGAAAAAGAGGGGGCCTATGATGCGATCCTTCCAAATGCCACACCATACCATCACCCGAGATGCACCTTGTTCCTTTGAAGAGGTATACCAGCGAGGGTTGTTTTGAGACCAGTAGCGGGTGTTGTGTCGATTTACATCACCAGTTCCATAAAAAACAGCCTCGTCACTGAACAGAATGGTGGACGGGAAATTGGCATCCCGACCATATGAATTATGGTTTGTAGAAATAGAAAAATATGAATTTCTCCTATGATGCCGGACTTATGGGACACCCTGTATAAAGTTAACTACGAACGCAGTATTATTTTGTACTGAATTTTACAAATTATAAAATAAAAAAAGAATTTAAAATTGTAAATGAATTTTTAAAAGTACCAAAATTAAAAAAAATTAAAAAATTTAGATTATGCTGCTGTAGCATGAGCTTGAGAGAGTTAAAATATTACAATGTCGAGCTAGTTAAAATTGTACGGTTACTCGTCATAGGCTTAAATTATACGAAGAACCATATTCATTCAAAGGATGTTTTTTCTTATATTCTGAATAAGTCAGAATTCATTTTACAATTGCAATTTTTTTTCGTGCAAGCGATGAACCAATTGCGAAGGCGATGTCCTTTCAGAGGGTTAATTTTTGTTCGATACAGTTCGTCTTTGTAAGGCCTTTGTCATGGAATTAAAATTGACTATTCTGAAGTGCCAAATAGCAATCTGGCAAGACACAACTTACAGCTTCTCAAAGGAAATTTAAGTGTTTCTTTCCTGGTCGAATAGTTCCAAGTTGGTCGACTATTTACGCCAGTTATCAAAGGTCTTTAGAGACTGGCTCTATATTGGATAAATCGCAAACTGGCCGCCATCTTCTCTGTGCACCAAAAATACTGTCACGGCAGCCCATGAAGAAGCTCTTATCCGACAGAGTCCATTCGTAGAACTGCCCTAGCCACATTAATTGCAACAACACTCGAAGAAATACTTCTACAGGACATTAAAATGCTACTTTATTAGATTCAAGTGGTTGAACGTGCACGGGAAGATTATAGTTTGAGTCTCCTACATCACTTCGGAAACGATCCATGCCTCCTTGACAAGATTTGGTTCAACAACGAGGATACATTTCATCTTTTGGGCCACGATGATCAACAGAACTTCACTTCAGAATCTCAGAAAAGGAGAATCCTTTTGAAGTCAGTGAGCATCAGAGAAGCTCCAAAGCTCCACGTGTGGTGCACTCATTCTTTTTCAGAAAGCCTGATGAGAGAGAACTAGAAGCGTTAATGGTAATAATTACCTCTGCTAGCTTCAAACTTTGTCCCTGCCTCGACTGATGTCATTTTTCAGCTAGATAGCTCTCCTTCATACTGCTCAATTGTGGTCCATTTGTCCATTTTTCTGTAAGACTAAACTAATAGAAAATCTACACTACTGAGCTCCAAGACCTTAAACAGCCGGAGACAAAGATTCGAATCGTTATCAGAACGATTGATGACGATTTAATCTCGAATGTCGGTGATGTAACTGCGTGAAGGCGAAACAATCACGTTGGGGTTTTGGTCCTTAACGAAAATGTGCCATTGATTTTTGCAGCGAATTAGAGGTCAAAATAGATTTTAGTTTGTTTTTGGTAATTCTGCCAGATTTCATTTGTTAATTTTTCATGACTACTGAGTTATAATAAAATGA
>JAJOZX010003703.1:180000-232500 GCA_023014485.1 Bathynomus jamesi | reverse complement strand
AGATTGGAAATTAACAGTGGAAATTCTTCCTTTCAAATTAATTGACATTACGAGGTTTTGTTGCATATACCCTGTCCTTGACCATACCCAATATTTTCACAAATCAACAATCTGAAACAGAAAATATTTCACCATTACAGTGGTAACAGACTTATGAATCACCCGATATATACAGTGTGTGTGTATATATATATATTATATATATATATATATATATATATATATATATTATATATATATACATTATATATATATATATATATATTATATATATATATATATATATATATATATATACAGTAAGTTGTTTCAAGTCAATCTATAATAAAGAGAGGGTGGGCGTCATTGACGCGCCCGTTGTTTTATCCCTTCCCTATAAAGTTTACTCTCATACTACATAAAGAATTTATAAACTCCTTTTATGCGAAAGTAAAAATCTGAAATGTTAGACTGAATTTTTATTTACGGTGCATAAATAGACGGCGTGGAGACTCGCATCCTGCCTTCGGAGCTATTGAAGAATAGGTACCCCAGCCTTCTTTAGTTAGCTTTATAAGGCTAACTAACGAAAATATCATGACCTAACCTAACCAATCGTCAAGGGCGTACAGTTAACCTAACGATTGGTTAGGTTAGGTCGTGATATTTTCGTTAGTTAGCCTTATAAACCTAACTAAAGAAGGCTGGGGTCCCTATTCTTCAATAGCTCCCTGCCTTCTCTTTGAAGGTCACGCATAAATTTATCCATTTCAAGCGTTTTTTATAGATGGAGATTCAGAATAATTTTCATTCGATTCAGCGTACGAACATTCATCATCAGTCAGGAGGGCCAGAAACTAGCACAATTCTCAGCCCACTATGCGTTCCATTGCCGTAACCCCTGTATCATTAATACCAGTACCACTGGGAATCTAACCCCCCGATCTGTGCCTTCACTTTGCTAATATGGAAATGGTGTTACCCACTGAACTACGAGCGCTGGCAGGGGAGAACATTACTCAGGAAAGATAGTTTCCGCGCTGACTAAAGTTGTACTATACAGTGTATATATATATATATATATATATATATATATATATATATATATATATATATTTATATATATATATATTATCCGGGTGAACCAAAAGTAGGTGGACAGTAAATGATAACGTTTATTTTGAGAATACATATACAATTATGTTTAATTTTTTTGTATACTATAATACAAAATAAAAAAAAAATTAACTTATACCAATACAATACAAAAGCACTGAAAACTTTAGCAACACAGGTGCTCAAATTGCTGTCCATCACAATTTACACAGCTTTGAAGTCTACCTTTCACACTTCGACAAACATTTTTGCACAAGTTTCTTTGTGCATTAATTTCTTGAAATGCATCTCTGATGTAATTTTTCAAATCACCAACACTTCGTGGTTTTCGACTATAAACTTTGTCCTTGAGTACTCCCCAAAAGAAAAAATCCATTGGGGTAAAGTCAGGTGAAAGTGCAGGCCATTCAATTGGACCTCTTCGGCCGATCCATTTCTCGGGAAATGTTTCAAGATACTCACGGACTGCTCTTGAATAATGTGGAGGGGCCCCATCTTGTTGGAAATAGAGGTCATGTGAATTAGGCTGTTGTTGTAAGTGTGGAACAACTTCATTCATTAGAATTTCGAGATACTTATCACCTGTGACTGTTCCATCAACAAAAATTGGTCCTAAAACACCAGAACTTGAAATACCACCCCAAACAGTGACACCAGGCTGGTTTAGTTGCTGCTCTAATGTTAAATGCATGTTCTCACTATACCAGTAAACACAATTATGTCGGTTAACATGACCTGATAATTTGAAAGAAGCCTCATCGGTCCACACAATGTTATCTAAAATTATTGGATTTCCTTCAATTTCGTTCAGCATGATCTCACTAAATTGCAGCCGCCTGTCTGGGTCATCCTCCAATAAGCCATGAATTAGCCGTGGACGATAAGCTTTCAACTAGGGTTTCTCATTTCCCGGCCTTTTGCTTATCCCGGGATTCCGGGATAAAAATGATTCCCTTCCCGGGATCCCGGGAAATCCCGGGATATAATTAATTATATTTAAAATATATTATAAATAAATAAATTAACCTAGAAAAGAGGGGGTATAATTATTATTTTTTTTTTTTTAGTCATTTAATAAGTTCTGCAATCTCCATGATGGGCAAAATAAAATAATATTGCTGTGAAAAATATGTATTAAAAAAAATACTTTTGAATTACATAGAAAATTTTCACAAATAAAAAAATTGCTCCGTTTCATTGAAAACTTAATGAATACAACGAAAAAAAAATTGCCTTTGAATTGCTTAGAAAATTTAAAGAAAAAATAAAAATTACCTTCAAATTGCAAAGAACTTCAATGAATTCAACCAAAAAAATTATCACTGTGAATTTTTATAGTATGATTTCAAAAAACAAAGATGGTCAATACTTCGATCACTCAATCTTGTTCTCATTTTAGTCACGAAAAGTCCTGCTGCTGAGAATGCCCTTTCCGATTCTATTGACGTGGGGAATCGTCTTTAATGCATTCAGAAGAAGAGAGATGTTCTGCGTTTTTTCGCCCGTAGCCTCGAAGATCTCTAGTTCCTTTTTAAGGTGCTTTGCAGCGCTTGCTTTGCTGTCTAGTGTTCTTGATTTCTCTACCTCGGCTGCTTTAATAGCTGCATCAAGCCTTTCAGCTAGAGTCATCGAAGATGACTGAGGGACAGCTGATTCTTGCACATCATTATCTTCATCTGTCTCACTAGAGGTAGAATCAGCAGGTACTCCAAAAAGGCGATCTAACATCTGCTTTGCTGATGAAATTAATATAGACTTGGTTGGTAAGGCTGGCAAACTTCTGTCACTTGCGAAAGTTGCGACCTTTTTATAATTCTTTCCACTATTGAGGTATTGTATGAGGCCAGTCAAGTTCTCATTTCTTCTCTCTGTTATGCGTCGAATGAACGACTCCTTTAGTTTTTTTTAAAAAGGTGTGTTTAGTTGATTTAGTTCGTTCAAAATGAAAGAAAAAAATACCTTCTGATGAAAGTAAAGTCGATTCTCTGTTGCCCAGCTTTTCTGCTGCAACTTTTAATGGCTCCAGCGATGCCACAATGTCACGAATTACAGCAACTTCTTGTTTGTCAAGGTCAAAATTGTCCATATCTTTATTGCAGTCGATGAGAGCTTTCGATACGGATGACCTTATTTTGATAAATCGCTCCAGCATGGCTAAAAGACTATTCCATCTGGTTTTGGAATCCAGCAATAGATGCAAACTTTTTCCTTGTTCCTGTTGAACATATCCTTGTAAGATGTTATTCTTTAAAGGTGATTTGCGAAATTTTTTTGCTATTTTTCTGACTTTATTGATGATTTGAGACACGTTGATTTCTTTACCTACAGTGTCGTGCGATCCAAATGAAATATCTATCTCGAACGGATCCTCATCAAAGCGCTCACACAAAACACTTTCAAAATCAATACTATGATTGAAATCTTCTCCATCTTCATCTATGTTGTCATTATGTTTGTCATCTTCAGTTTGAATTTCTTCAGAAAGAGTGATTGCAATATCCCGGGATTTCCCGGGACAGGGAGAATTTCCCGGGAAATTTAAATTAGCTAAAAATCTACCGGGATCCCGGGATCCCGGGATCCCGGTAAAGAAACCCTACTTTCAACCCAATAGATTTCAGAATTCGTATAATAGAGGTTTGTGAAATGTCCAGTTCTGCTGAGGCTCTTCTGGTGGACGTTTTGGGACTGTGAACAAATGCTTCGGCAACAAGTTGCTTATTGTCCTCTGTGCAAACTGTTTTGGGTCGACCAGTTCTTGGGGCATTAAGAATTGAGCCAGTGGCATCAAATTTGTCACGAATGCGGTAAATGGTTTGTCTCTTTGGGGCTTGAGTACCAAATGTTTCAACCCATTTTGTTCTAACAGTTTCAGTATTTTGAGATTTCCAATACTCTTTTAACACCCATTTTCTGGCATCAGTATTTAGATTATTTGCCATTATGGGTTCTCTGAACTATCTGAAAAGAAAAAAGATTAAATTTAAATAAATTTAGTTATAATATTTAATATAATATAATACAAACACCATAGTTATAATATAATATAACACAAACCCTATTCAACCTACTGTCCACCTACTTTTGGTTCACCCGGTATATATATATATATATATATATATATATATATATATATATATATATATATAATATATATTATATATATATATATATTCTACAAGAGAAACGAGGATCCTGTTGAGAAGATGGGTTTGTTGGATCTGTTATTTTGTTCTTCAAGCAACAAAGTAACTTGGTCAGTAGTAACAATTTTTGTCTTTTCTTTAAGTAGATTCGCGGGTTTTGATCAATCCACTGAAGACTTGTTATTAACATAAAAACTCAGTTTGAAACATGAAACAAAAATTCTACTGAGTGAAAATGAAACAAAAATTTTATTTGCAAAAACCTTTATTTTTGTTTGTGAACAAAACTGTTTTTTCAGTGCTTGTAGCGTATGTACCATATGGTGGCAGATGTGTGAAAAGAAACTTATGGGCCGTACTGGGTGATGTTGTGGAAGTATGGGGAATGTGTATACAAGAACTGTAATGAGTGATCTGAGTGGAAAAAAGTTGGCCCTGAGTCTGGAATGGCTAGGAAGCATGGTGTGCCTGCATGGAGTGAATGACAGTGGCCACAGAATAAAAGAATTATGTGTGGAGTGACGGCTTTGTGTTGTAAATGCAAATTTCCAACCTAAGAACATCCAGAGAGTGATTGATAGAGTTGATTGATAGATTGCGTTCTATCTGGGTCCTATCTGTTTAGCAGATAGCTGGTGAGGGAAGCTATATTTTGGGGTCTCTTTGGTAGTGATCCGTTGCCCACGTTGTGCTTCCATCATGAAAAAGAAAAACTATAGTATTTATCATTTACCATTACCTATTCAGACTATAGTGGATTTAAATTTCCCAGAATTCCTTGTTCCATGCACGGTCTGTATGTAACATACAGTGTGTGTGTGTGTGTATATATATATATATATATATATATATATATATATATATATATTATATATATATATATATAATATATATATATATATATATATATATGGGATGAATTTCACAATTAAACACGTGAAATGAATGAATAATGCAAACCCACAAAGAAAAAGAAAAATGATTCCAAGGCCTTTCGTGTATTCAGAAGTACACCTCGTCAGGCCTTGGAATCATTTTCTTTTTGCTTGTGGGTTTGCATTATATATATATATATATATATATATATATATATATATATATATATATATATATATATAAAATATGTGTGTATATATATGTGTATATATACTGTATATATATATATATATATATATATATATATATATATATAATATTTTTCTCCCACCAGAGTTTGAATCCACCACCTCTTGAGTACAAAGTGAGGGTGCTAGCCACTACCCTACGACGGGATAAAAGTTAACACAATATGTCATACATTTAAACAACCTAGGAAACACATAACGCTTTCGCCAGCCCGGGGCATTTTACGAGTTAACTCCCCCGCAATAGAGGTAATGGCCAGTATCTCATTCAAACACTCTAGTGCAATGCTGAAGTCTCATGATATTTCTTCCCCAGAAATCTTATAGTATAAGATCAGGTTATCATTGAGTACATGCAATGGAGCCACGACGTTCAGTCCATTTTTCCGGAAAGATTTCGTCAAGAAAGGTCCGTAAACTTACAGCATAATGAGGTGTGGATGCATCCTGTTGGAAGATCAAGTTATCCAAAAGGTTTTGACCTACACTTGGAACGATAAAGATCCGAAATATCTTCAAATGTGAGGTACTGGTAACAGATGAATCATCGGGAAAAGGATGGGTAATAAATTTTTCCCGTGTCTGATCACACCATAAAGACATTAGCTTTAAAGGAAGTCCCACTCGTGTTTTTTCACTTCATTAGGATTATCTCGTACCCAAATTTGGCAGATAACTTTACCACTGACCTGAAAAGTAGCTTCGTCTGAGAAACGTAACTGACCTCGAAATATGGATCCATTTTATCGAATCCAGAAGTTCAGAACGCGCGTCAATGCGTCTGCCATAATCGTTCTCCAAAAGTACTTGAACTAAAATAATTTTGTAAGTGCACGATGAATTTTATCTTCCGCAGAACATGATGGACAGTCGACCTTGCCATCCTCAGTTCAGCGAAAGTACGACGTGCATAGGTTTATGGCACTTAGCTGAAAACGTCCTCGAACATGCACGTTGGACATCAATCAAGGGATATAAGCATGGTCTTCCCGATCACAGTAAATCATGCGCAAAGCCACCCACTTCTATAGTGATATTTATGACATTTTCGATGGTGAATCGTTTCCATACTCTTTTCTGAATTATCTCTGAACTGTTATTACAAATTTATACTTACTTAATTATACGTAACACTCATTGTGCCATTTCTACTATCGCCATTTTAGTTTGGTGGTGTTTTAACATTGATATAATTTCTTTGCAGCTGCCATTCTCCAAAATCTATATAGTTTCCTGACATTTGTGGGGCCAAAGTATTTATTTTCTGTCTGTCTGTCTGTCTGTCTATCACTCTCTCTCTCTCTCTCTCTCTCTCTCTCTCTATATATATATATATATATATATTATATATATGTATATGTGTATATATATATATATGTGTATATATATATGTGTGTGTGTGTGTATATATATATATTTATATATATATATATATATATATAAGAGAGAGAGAGAGAGAGAGACAGACAGACAGACAGACAGACAGACAGACAGACAGAGCACCATCGGAATGGAGTAAAGCAATTAACGGAGAAGGATATCAAATGTCTTCAAAAATACCGGTATGAAGTCCTTATATAAATACGTGATTTATACAGAAACCATTCATATAAACAACGTAAGCAGACTCCATCAAGTGATAAGACTTGCAACAATGACTCGCTGTGGCAGGAATAGCACCAACGACTATTTGGATGATATACTAAACTTTTATACGTGTCGATTCACGCTAACATCGTCCCTATCTCAGTATATAACATCATTTCCCTGTAGAAGCGAAATGAAGCCACTGAGGTCGGGGGTCCGAATTCCGATGATACTGGTAATAATGATACAGGAGTTAGAGCGATGGTCCCGATTAGTTGGCCTGAGCGCCGTACCAGTTTCTGGCCCTCTTCAGTGATTATTATTATTATTATTATTATTATTATTATCATTATTATTATTATTACGTCAATTCAAGTCTTCCTTTCTTCCCTTTTGATGAAGGAATGAATATGAATGAATATGATGAATGAATAAATATGAATGAGTAACTAAATAAATAAATCTTTAATTCTTTATTTATAATAAATATTACAAATTTACAATTTTTGTCGTTAAAATAATTTTTAACATAAAATAATTAATTATTAACTGAACTATTTATTTTATTTAATGTCTCTTTTTAGATTTAGACATAGATTGAGGTAAGTCTAAATCTAAGTCTAAATCTAAATCTAAGTCTAAGTTTCTTCTTTATAGAAACAAAATTAATAAGAAAAATTTACGGGAAAATTTTGCCTGCAAATTATCTTCCGATAACATAAAAAAAATATGTTCTATGAGTTTCTATGTTCTATGTTCTATGATGTTCTATGTTTACGTTTATGTGTGTATACATTACATAAAAAATGTTAACGAGACAACCTACATAAATAACGTGTAAGGAGAAATTACTCTTTCAAATACAGGGTGATTCACTCGCTGGTAGTCCCAGAGTATCGCTAATACGATACTCTGGGGTTACCAACGAGTGAATCACCTTGTAGAAATATCTTGTATTAGAAATGACTTTCAAGAGAGTCCATTAAATCTCTAAAAAAAGTATAACATTTGCAGATTGCAGATCTTTCTTATGCAGGAAGTAAGGGCCAAGGGCGAATATGCAATATTCCTCCTTTATATTTTTGCTTTAGTTTGTCTGAATTGATTTAATTCATTTTGGATAAATAAATTTCTAAGTTAAATTTCTAAGTTAAATATATAGACCTAACCATTTGCGTGGATATTATCGAACTATAGAGATATTGTACTACAAATGGATCTTAAAAGAACATGGATATTCTCATATATGAAAGTATCGCATTATTAGTACAGGGTGTTCAAAAAAGAAACGCAACCCAAAATAGAAACGAAAAGGGTTAGTTTACAATGATATCTGCATTCTCAAATGGGTTGCGTTTCTTTTTTGAACACCCTGTATTTTTTTTGTAATTATATTCTACATCAAGAACTCGTTTCTTCATCAATGCCGTATTACCTCTCAATTTCCTCTTGAAACTGCTTGAACAGTAAGAGTCCAGTGGTGTAGTTGTAATTTCTTCAGTGGGGTAACGCTATAAGGTAACGCTAAAAGTAAAACAAAACCAGTGGGGTAACGCCGTTACCGTGCGTTACCCCCGGACTACACCACTGAGTATGACTGACATCTAATCCATCAAATATATCATAGCATTTATACAAAGGATTACGGTTTATAATCTATTGTAATTTCGTTTTCAAATTTCAATTAAGTAAAATTAATAAAAATTATAATTCATTAATTTTACATGAATCGCGACATCTCAATTCTTTGAATGTTAAGAAGTACTCATATGTCGTGATGTTATAGATACTACATTGAATGTTGTTATATACAGGATAAAGGCACCCCCTTTTATATTTACAGAACCCTTTGTATAGGGGTCTGTGAGGCACAATAACAGCGCAAAGTAAATACAGTGTTAGCGGGATAATGAAATTTTCGTCGAATACACAATTGCGTTAATAGACTGGTCCTAATGTTGTCTTTAGAGTGTGCGAATAAATATTATATACTATGAATATCTATGGATAGATTTACTATGGATATTATGTATTTACGCTCTAGATATTATGTATTTATGTTATACGCCATCTTTAAGTTAAATCGTACTTTGATAATACTATTAGAGAAAGATGTACGGAAAACACGGTCTCCATTTTATTCGTACTTCATGTTTGAATGGAAAACTGACACTAACTATATATATATAGCCTATATATTGAACAAGGTCGTTCTCTCGACGCTATGGTGGTAATGATAAAGTCCCCTATACATACATATACGAAGAAAAACTATACATATATATATATATATATATATATATATATATATATATATATATATATCAAATATAGTTTATTTTCTAGTAATAGAATATATCATAATCAACCTTAATATCATATATCCAGACGGTCTATATTTGCTTCAATGCCGAGTTTGTCGTTGGGTCTTTGGCAAAGTTGGGAGCAGAAAGCGAGGATTCATTTATCTTGAGGTAGTCCAACCCTTTGACCCTGACTGAAGGGATAAGAGCGAGGGGAGAGAGAAGACCCAGGAAGCGAGCTAGAAAGGGATGCACGGAAGAACAACGAAGATACACCGCCATTAATCATGCCGGAGTAATATATATATATATATATATATATATATATATATATATATTAGTTTTAGTTATTAAAAATCTACTCTCTCCTGTAACATAATTTTACTTTCTTTCTCTCTCTCTCTCTCTGTATATATATATATATATATATATATATATATATATATATATATATATATATTAAATTCAAAATCATTGATGTCTACATCTTTCTCTAAGTATGCAATTAATCATATACAGATTTTGATAAAGAATAACTAAAGAAAAGTACATATTTTTATTCTTAAATTTTTTCTCTTTCCCCCCCCCCCCCCACTCCCCACACCCCCAAAGTTCGTACCTCATTTAAATACAAAATTAATTCAATTTGGAAATGAATGTTTATTAATTGGATTTAAATAAAAAATTGGATTTACAATTTAATTCCAAGCCTTTAAACTTAATTCTTAACTTTAGTTAACATATTCTGAGCACAACTGGTTACCTCTCGTATATAAGGATATTATCGTAAACAGCTGAGAGGCTTCTGTCTATCTTTATAGCATAGAAACAATATTTTCCAAACCGATACATCTTCGTCACACCTTCAGACAAGTTTAGGACACGTCTTGACCTGCCAGCTAGAAACGAAGGTGCCAACACTATATAATTAATGAATATTTTCTGTCTCATATTCATATTTCAATTTCATTTGCTTTTGTCACAGGTGTTTTTACCTCGTTTTAAAAAGGTATAAAATTGTACAAAAATAAAAAACAAAGAAAGAACTTTTTTTATTTATCTTTTTGTAGTATTTTAAGTAAGGTAAACAAAGATTTTTAAAGTAGATGTTACTCCCTTGTTACGTTGTTTGCGTGTGTGTTTTCAAAGAAATTCTCCCTTTATTGCCAGTTTCTCCGATACATCAACGATAGAGGATTAAGAAAACAACTTGGAATATATATATATATATATATATATATATATATATATATATAAATAAAAGAATAATGTGCATAATTTTTTTCCTCAAAACATTAACAAAAAAATATCAAGATAATATTAAGAATAATAATAATGATATTATTAATAGTAATGATATCAAAACTTGAATTCTAAAGTTATTCCTATTTATCATTTTTATCATTGACCGCCAAACTGAAACTAAACAATTTCAAGGACATTAATTCCGTTATCAAACAATGCACATGGTCGTTTAGAATATCATCACTGTGTGTGTCTGTGGTGTGTGTGTGTGTGTGTGTATATATATATATATATATATATATATATATATATATATTATTTAATTTAGATATAACTGGAAGGAATTATATAAATTAAATATAATTTAACTAAAATTTCTCTATTTAATTAACTTTCCTCTGTTTCCATTGATATTCCCACACACAATTATCAAGTTCTAATTTTCTATGAAAGTTTAGTCGTCATAATTTTGTATTATCTAAATTCAATTAATTAGCACTTGGGTTTAATAGGTTTCTATGAATATAATGAATAATTTAGTTTCAATTATTTACAATATACATAAAATTGGAATAAATAAAGTTTATTTATCTAAAAAGAAACATCTGGCACGACCATCCGAGTCTAGCAGCTGATTGGTTTGATTAATGATACGTCCAAATGGCGACCGACACTTAAAGAGTTTTCCATAAAGGTTCGTCCGTTCCCAAAAGTTAAAGATTGCTTTTGTTTCTCATTCTAACGAATTTATTTCAAGTAGAAGACAGTAGTAGTAGTAGTAGAAATCATCTTTTTTCTTTTTAGTAATAGTAGTAGCAGTTAATAGAGTCCTTGTATTCTTTAATATAATTAAATGGATGAAAAAACACTCGTAAGATATGCAAGAATTTGCTACATAAAATTCGTAGAATTTTAACATGAAACCTGAATAAAATGAATTTAAAAGCAACTTCCTCATAAATATATATATGTCTTTTCGCTTTTTGTTTTTCTTCTTTTATCTATTTTATTCCTTTCTTCTTATTTACGATTCGGTTCTAATTTTTATTAGTAACTAATTAATTATCATTCGATTTCGTAATAAGATAAGACCGAAAAAAAATACAAGTATTAAAGCGTATATTTATAGAACTTCAAACAAGTGGGTTTTTTTTAGTATACTGTATTGTTCTGTTTTAATTCTCTTCTTTTGTTCTATTTATATTATTAAATCAATTAAATTTTTGTTATAATTTAATGGAATTTGTATGAAGATACCAGATTGACAATAGATAAGTTACAATACATCACTGATTCGTACAGATACGTATAGGTTTCCATCATATATATATATAGTTTGTTCTGTTTTTGCTTTTTATCTGCTATTTGATAACTAATCTATATTTCCATTATACTATTCAGTCTCCGAAAAAAGTTCGCCTAGAAAAAAGATTTCTGTAGAACAAAGAACAGTTCTTTGTAATGAGAGAACAGTTCTTTTTAATGATTAAAAGGTTTTTTTTAATTTTTTATTAATTTCACCAAAAAAGAATAAAATATCCAAAGAAAAAAGCAATATTCTCAATTAGTAATTGAGGTATTTTACGTTTCTAAGCAAACTTCTACACGAAACTACATATTTCGTCCAACTTCTATATTCATTTATGCCTACATGCATTCGAAGCAGACTCAAACATTCTAAGAAAAACATAGTGTACTCGAGACAAGTACCTCTTTGCTGACACGCAGACAAATGCACCATATATATATACACACACACACAAATTTTCAAATATATCTTTATAAATTCAACTGAAATTGAACTGAATTTGTAAAGATAATTTATGGACGCATTGTATATTCTTTCCAAACGTATGATGCCTCTTCCTTCAAATTCTTTCAAAAAATTAGAACACAATCCTTAAATTTGATCAACTTGCTTTACAGTTAACGTCGAGAAACCTAAAAAACATAAATTAAAGTCCATCCTTTCTCGATAATTTTATAAATGTAACACCATAACGGATAAAATGGAAGACAGACTCAGCTGATCATATCGAGAAACAATTAGCCGGCTGACGGTTAATTGTTTCTGGAGTTGGTTTGATATAGTTTCTTCCAGGAGTCAGACTATGTTTTCAACACCTCTAATAGATTGAACATGTTCCTTCTTTTATCAAATACAGCTGAATGTATTCTCGGAAAAAATAAAAGAAGAAAAACAGAGTGTACACACAAGGCCAAACTCATTTCATAGTGGGTGTGATTATTTTCAAAGATATTTATTTGCTCGAAGTAGAGAATAAATGTTTATAAGGATTGGCGTTTCTCTCTCTCTCTCTCTCTCTCTCTCTCTCTCTCTCTCTCATTCTACTTCTAGTGTTTTATGGTTATGTTTGATTTACGTTTTACAGTGCCATCCATTTTTTCTTATTTTGAAGGAAAACATTTGCAGTATCTATGCTATTTACTTTTAATATGCTTCATTAATAATATACATTAGCATTATTTTGATTTTTACGTGGTTTTTTACGATATTTCATGATATTTGTGATTATTTATTAGTAGAGTGTTATGAATTACAGGATCGCCTGAAGATTCGTCACCCCAGCCTTTTTTAGTTAGCTTTATAAGGCTAACTAACGAAAATATCACGACCTAACCTAACCACTCGTCAAGGGCGTACAGTTGACCTAACGAGTGGTTAGGTTAGGTAGTGATATTTTCGTTAGTTAGCCTTATAAAGCTATCTAAAAAAGGCTGGGGTGACGGATCTTTAAGTGATCCGAATTACGTTTTTTACATTCGTTTTATATCTAAAATGTTGACGAACCTTATTTTAAAAAATACTTGAGGGTCACCTATATTAAATACTTGAGGGTCATGTACTGTATATTCAATACTTGAGGGTCACCTATATTTTACTTTGAAACTAAAGATGAGTTCATAGTTTTATGAAAAAAAAATTACATTTTAATTAGTATGAATGTTTGTAACATAAACTTAACCGAATTATTTACATTTCACAAATTACATTTACAGTAATGTAAATGTAAAATTATCTTTACTATTTACCTGTAATAAAGTAATAATATTTAAGGTTATACACGAGCAAAAAAAAAAAAAATTACATCATTATTATAACTTTAATAATAGAAAATGAAATAAATAACAAAAATGAGTTCCAAATTTACATCCATTGTCGAAATTGGACTTATAGTCGTCATAGAATAAAAATAAAAGGAGAAACTTAGATATAGTTTGTTCTATAAAAGAAAACGACAATTTCAACAAGGAAGATCTGATAAGGGGTAACTTGTCTAGAATATTTGATTGTCGTGGGCGACTTGTCAGACAGGTTTTTTAGTGTTTCATGGTTTTTTTTTTTGTCACCTTATTAATTCATGTTCTCTCATTAAGATATCTCTGTGAACGAGTTATTTGAACACCTAAACTATGTGGTTCTGTGTATTTAACTGCCATTCATTTGCGTGTATTTCAATTCCTAAGTATTATTTAATTGTGATTAATAGCTTATTTATAAGTTGATAAGATAGTATGGATAAGCCTTTTATATATATATATATATATATATATATATTATATATATATATATATATATATATATATATATATAAGGTTGTATATAAAATACTCATGTATTGTCCAATTTATTCACTGTACAGTATTACTCATTATTTTACGGACATATACAAAAGAATATAATGATTCGGTCCTGTATACTCAGTAAGTATTTTGTGTGTGTGTATATATATAAAGAGAGAGAGAGAGAGAGAGAGAGAGAGCGAGAGAGAGAGATCATTAAAACTGAATTCTGTTCCAAGATAAGATGAAGATATCAGCGGAATACAAGTCATATTTAGGAAATATCTCCTATTCGATGAAGAATCACGAGATGCAATCGAATACATTCAGAGGCAATCCAAATACCGAAGTCTTCAGTAGTCATTCGAATCACGTACGAATCAGAGAATCACATCTCTGGCAAAGATCATTCCAGGCATAGCGACTGTCGTCCGCCCGTCATAATAAGGTCCCCTGTTTTATGATATGTTTTGACAGTCTTTTAACTACTTACAGCAAGGCTGATGGCCTTCCTAGTAACGATGACAGAGTGCCATGGTTCCAAACCGCTGATGTACAGATTCTCTTTTAGCGAGCGGTCACAAAGCTTTTATACCACCAAATATAGCGTATTATTCTATTATAAAAGAAATAAAATTATGAATAATTAATTTTATTGACCATCTATAAATATAATTAATATTTAAGCTAATATATATATATATATATATATATATAATAATAATAAACTTTCTGTCGGGAATAAACTTTTCATTTTGTGCGTATTAATTACCTTATTTAAACTATGGAGGGTATGCCACAATTCGTAGATTTTCTTACGAATAAAATGTCTGTATTTTCTATTGAAACAATTTCCGTACGAACAAAAGAAAAAAATTGTAAAATATATTCGCCGTAATTTAGGTGTGAATTACCCGTAGAATTAAATGGCATAAAGTTAAACTTCAAATACATCTGTTCTCATATTTATTTATTTTATTTTTATTTTATTTTATTTAATTTAATAAAGAATAACTTCGGTAACTGTAAAGTGAAAATTCTTAATAAAGAATATCTTACGTAACTGTAAAATGAATATTCTTAATAAAGAATATCTTACGTAACTGTAAAGTGAATATTCTTAATTACGGAAAGTTGAATTGAGGGAGTAGACTGTAAACTCTACAGTCTACTCCCTCAATAAGCTCATTCCTTAATGTGGCTCTACAGTGTAGACTGTAGAGCCACATTAAGGAATGGACTAATTAGAAACAAGAGCGTTCGATCTATTTTCAGGTCTTCATTGCACCCAATGAAGACTCTACGGTAGTACAGGCTGAATGAAAGCTCGTGCTTTTAATAATGATGACGATGATCTACAGATCTACGGATCTACAGAAGCTAAGGCTAACAAAGACACTAAGATCCACTCTAAAAGGTCTTTGTTAGCCTTAGCTTCTGTAGATCTGTAGATCATCGTCATCATTATTAAAAGCACGAGCTTTCAGCCTGTACTACTGTAGAGTCTTCATTGGGTGCAATGAAGACCTGAAAATAGATCGAATGCTCTTGTTTCTAATTAGTCCATTCCTTAATGTGGCTCTACACTGTAGAGCCACATTAAGGAATGAACTTATTGAGGGAGTAGACTGTAGAGTCTACAGTCTACTCCCTCAAGTTAAGGTAATGATGATGATGATAATAATGATAATAAACCACATCGTATGTAACTGTTCCATGCATGGGAGAACTTTGTATTTGACTGTATTTCGGCTTTTAATAAGAGGAGTCAACAGTGGCTACTGTACTTGGTGATAAACCCTTCTGACCGAATTGTTCATGCAGAACTAACAAGCTGATCGGTCGAATGTCAATCAAAATAAAATGGTTTCGTAAGGTAGATTATATTATGATAAATCATGTTAGGTTATACTAGCTTAGGTTAGGTTAAATCAATTTGGTGCGACCTTCGATTGTTCAGTTTGTCGGTTCTACAGAATTCGATCAAGAAGATTATGCGTGTCATAGTACCCTTAAAAGGTAATATATAACCTTTGGTTAGCTTTCGCCCTAATTGTTCATCCTGACGAAGGTCAAGCTTTTCACTCCACCTTAGACCTACGGTTTAACGTGGAATCCGAACCACGCCCCACCAGCAACCCAGCGTCTTAACCACTAGGCTACCCAGGGTACCCATTTATCTACCAATCACTTTCTTTATTGTGTGGAAGGATGAACAGCGGGTTTTGCTGCGCGCCGGCTGCCGTCACCGGGTCTCGATCCCGGGGCCGATGGATTCGTAGTCAGCGACGCTAACCACTACACCACCGAGGCGCAGATATATATATACAGTAAACCCTCGTCCAACGCGGTGGTTATGTTCCTCGAGAACAGCGACGTCGTAACGTCTCCCATTAATACTTAGATATGTAGATTCTTTATTCACACACAAATGAATTTCCCTACCTATATTGTATCTATAATAATAATAAAAGGACGTGTGTGTGTGTGACTGTTCCAGCCATAACTCCAAAATGGAAGCAGTTACAAACATGAAACTTCACACACATATTGATTAGGTCCCCAGGTTGTGCACCTGGGTGTTAATAAATTAATTAATTAAAATTACTGGGCCCGAAGGCCCCAGCACCGCGATTAAACTACAGAAAAGAACGCAGCCGTGAAAATTTTGAGCTTCACATTGTGTCAAGATTTCTGAATCTTAAGATTTTCATGAATAATTATTTGGTCAATAAAACTATAGAAAAGAACACAGTCATGAACATCTTGAGCTTCACATATAATAAAACTAGCGAAGCGACCCGGGGTTGCTGGGGTGGATGTTGAACGCTATATATATATATATATATATATATATATATATATATATATACATATATATATATACACAGTTTATGCCCGGTTAGGTAAACTGAATGCCCGATTAGGTTAATTGAATGCCCGGTTAGGTCAACTGAATGCCCGATTAGGTTAATTAAATGCCAGGTTAGGTCAACTGAATGCCCGACTAGATTAATTGCTAACGAAAGCTAACGAAAATACCACGACTTAACCTAACCAATCGTCAAGGGCGTACAATTAACCTAACCGGGCATTCAATTAAAGTACCCAGGCATTCAATTAATTTAATCGGGCATTCAGTTGACCTAACCGGGCATTTAATTAACTAAATCGGCATTCAGTTGACGTAACCGGGCATTCAATTAACCAATCGTCAACTGTACGCCCTTGACGATTGGTTAGGTTAAGTCGTGATATTTTCGTTAGCTTTAACGAAAATATCACGACTCAACCTAGCCAATCGTCAAGGGCGTACAATTAACCTAACCGGGCATTCAATTAACCTACCCCGGTATTCAATTAATCTAATCGGGCATTCAATTGACCTAACCGGGCATTTAATTAACCTAACCGCGCATTCAGTTGACCTAACCGGGCATTTACTGTATATATATATATATAGCGTTCAACATCCACCCGGCAACTCCGGGTCGCTCCGCTAGTATGAAATAAGAACATAATAAAATCATAAACATAATGATATTTACATAAGATAAATAAACATATCTTAAATAAAAATAGCACGTTATCTTTTCTTCTCTCTTTCGGATGGTGCGTATGGTAGACTCATTCATGTGATACTCGCGGCCAAATGATGTTATGCTCATACCACCACGCAACTTATCTAGAATTTTTATTTTTTCGGCGAATGTCATAACCTTACGACATTTCTTCTCTTCACTATCACTTGCAGATGCTTTACGTTTTGGTGCCATACTGCTGTCAAAGGGTAATAGCAAAACAACGGCAAAATACGACAAAAACAATCCAACACAACTTCACTGAACTTAACGCGGTAGCGGGACTGAGACAAAGGGTGATGAGAAGGGTGACGCGAGAGGGAGGGAGATGCGGGAGTGTTGGACAGTGTAGGACAAAACTCTAGAGCGCGCATTGGCACGCGTACAGTACTACTGTATTAGAGCGTGTTTGGCGGACCGTGTATATTCAAATTTTCTGTTTTCAGCAAATAATTGTTCGCATTTATTTTTCCGTGTATAAGCAAATTCGCGCTGGACAAACACTCGTTGGACGAGGGTTTACTATACTGTAGGCTACATTAAATCATAAATGCAAACATTTATCAGTATTCATTTATTAAAATAAAGTTCAATTTATTTTTGAACGCAACCAGACGAAAAATATTTTCTTAACATCAACGCTTAAATCATTCCATTATTTGCATCCAACAAAAATAGGTGAATTTTGGGTTAAAAAACAACCTAAACTGAAGGATAATTTTCCGAGTTACAAAATACTTATAATTTATATTACCTGAATGAGAATTAATAATTTTGTTTATACATCTGTTAAAGAAAAAGTATGCGTGTGTATATATATATATATATATATTATATATATATATAAAATATTGTCCATAAATTATCTTTACAAATTTATTATATAAAAATTGAATTGAATTCGTAAAAATAATTTATGGACACCCTATTGTGCATGATGTACGTACATTTAATTTTTTTATCTTTTAACTGCATGCAATCTGTGCATGCCTGAAGCATGCAGCATAACAACATAAAGTATTTTGCTCCTAATTCTCAGAAGACACGAGAGCGATCGACTCTCTATAATACTCGTATATTATATTATCCGATAAGAGAAGAGCGCAGAAGAGAGGCGAATTCTCTTTCTCGGAGGTTATAATATACACAATAAGCAACTCCCTCTCTCATCTTCGCTCGTTTATAGAGATACAGATAATATCCCCATTTATATTCTTTCGGTTTTGCTTCATACGAACGAAATACAGACCTATCAAAGTTTCATTTATGAAGAGAAGTAATTTCGCTCCAGATAACAGCACCAAATCTACCTACCTTTTCTTTATACCTTTTTGGCGGTTATGATATTAAGAGGTTGGACGCAATATCTATATTTTAACATTCAATATTTTTCCTCTATTCTACAAATATATACAATTCCTAATGGGGTAATTTAAATTCAGCGCGGGTATACGCTTTTAAAATGCCAAACAAGTTTTTGAAAGTATGCCAGGAAGGGTATTTACTACATGCATATATATACAGTATGTATGTATAAAATCTTACCATCTCTATACACATGCGTTATTGCGTCATTCCTAATCACTAAAACTATAAGTAACTAGTAGTTGAGTTAACTAAAATTTGTTTTATTATACAGGGTGATAAAAAAGTTACAGTGCACTGAGTTTTTTTAAATTTTTATTATTTTTTATAATTACTGTATAGAATGTAGAACTTACAATAAATAATAAAAATAATAAATAAATAAATAAAAATAACAATAAATAGTAATAATAATAATAATAATATATAATATAATAATAATAATAATCTGAAACAAAAAACAAATAAACAAATTACGATCAGGGCACTGCAACTTTTTGATCACCCTGTATTCCGAAGCTGAGTTATATATATATATATATATATATATATATATATATATATATAAATACTCATGTATTATCTAATTTATTCATTGTATTATTCATTATTTTACCGACACATACAAAAGAATATATATATATATATATATAATATATATATATAATAGTGATTCGGTTCTGTTTTTTGATATGACTTTACATAAAAAATTGTTTGCATATGTATTAAAACGTTTTTGAATACATTTTCTCATCCATGCATGCACTACTCTGAATTAAATTTATTTTTATAGTCGTCCTGCGAATATATATATATATATATATATATATATATATATATATATATATATATATATAGAGAGAGAGAGAGAGAGAGAGAGAGAGAGAGAGAAAGTAATGTTATTAAAATCATGATACCATCATATTACCAGCTCATGCAGTTATTTTATTACCTTAACATGTACAGTATGTACAGTTTCGGAAGAAAAGTTCGCCTACAAACCTAAAATTTAAATAAAATAAAAAATAAAAATAAAAACCATTCAAAAAAATTACTTATTTTTAAATGATTGAATTTTGTTCTCGAAATTTTATTACTGTGACGAAAAACAATAAAAATCTATCTGAAAAAAAAATTTACCAATTAGTATTTTTTTAATGATTTTTAGAAATTTTACGACAGTAGCACATTTTCTTTTTTTCCTCCTCAAACTGTACAATCTGTTTTTGTTTCATCCCATTCTTTCATTTTCCCTTCTTATACAGAGTGGTCCAGAAGTCCTGCCTCATTTTAGTGGATATTCCAGCAATAATGAGGCAGGACTTCTGGACAACCCTGTATACTCTATTATTTTATAAACATACCAATTTCATACTGATCATACTATTATCTATAATCTATAATAATAATAAAAGGACGTGTGTGTGTGTGTGTGTGTGTTCCAGCCATAATTCCAAAATGGAAGCAGTTACAAACATGAAACTTCACACACATATTGATTAGGTCCCCAGGTTGTGCACCTGGGTGTTACTAAATTAAATAATTAAAATTACTGGGCCTGAAGGCCCCAGCACCGCGATTAAACTACAGAAAAGAACGCAGCCGTGAAAATTTTGAGCTTCACATTGTGTCAAGATTTCTGAATCTTAAGATTTTCATGACTAATTATTTGGTCAATAAAACTATAGAAAAGAACACAGTCATGAAAATCTTGAGCTTCACATATAATTAAAACTAGCGGAGAGACCCGGCGTTGTCGGGGGTGGATGTTGAACGATATATATATATATTGTCCAGTTAGGTAAACTTAATGCCAGGCTAGGTTAATTGAATGTCCAGTTAGGTTAATTGAATGCCCAATTAGGTCAACTGAATGGGACCCAGTATGTTTCATAGACTGCTCTCGATTTTCCTACGAAATTGCAAACAAGGGCAGTCGATGACCCTGATTTTGTTTCTGCAATCGGTTTTCTTGAGAAACCTAACCTGACCTAACCTGACCTAATCGAGTTTCTTATGCTATTGTTTTTTTGCAAGATATCGCACTAATTCTTGACATTTTTTTTGCAGAACAATGAGTGATATTTGTAAATAAATTTATTCAATATCCAATAACATTTTTCTTTATCATTTCTCAAGAAAACCGATTGCAGAAACAAAATCAGGGTCATCGACTGCCCTTGTTTGCAATTTCGTAGGAAAATCGAGAGCAGTCAATGAAACATACTAGTCCCACTGAATGCCCGATTAAATTAATTGAATGCCCAGGTAGGTTAATTGAATGCCCGGTTAGGTTAATTGTACGCCCTTGACGATTGGTTAGGTTAAGTCCAGGGGCGTAACCAGAAATTTGCCAAGGGGGTGGGCGAATTTGGAACTAATTGTAGAAGTATAATTGAAATAGAGATAAATAATTTTTGTGTACGTTCATGATGAGCTGATCGTTCAGTTAGAGATGATTAACTAGCTACTGCTAAGACACATTATGAATAAAAATATAAAAAATTATATTATAAAAAATATAAAAATTATGATAAAAATCTGATTAGTAACATAATATTCAATGCAAACCGCAATTAGGATGCTCAGATTTGTATTAACATAAGAATAAAAAAGTGCTAATTTCGAGATTAAGCATTTCCTTGGACTGTTACCTTTATAAAAGAAAATTATTCTCAGGGCCGGATTAAGAGTTTTCGGGATCCTAAGCCATTTTAGATATTTAGTAGTAGGGGAGGCAAGAGCTAGCGCCGAAGACGCCGACATTTTTTCACTTTCATTCTCATCCTGTTGTAACCTAGCAATTTTACTGGGAAAATAATACTAATTTATTAGCTCAAAAGGGGGGAGGCGATCGCCCCTGTCGCCCTCCGCTTCGGTACGCCTCTGGTTAAGTCGTGATATTTTCGTTAAAACTAACGAAAATATCACGACCTAACCTAACCAATCGTCAAGGTCGTACAATTAACCTAACCGGCATTCAATTAATCAATCGTCAACTGTACGCCCTTGACGATTGGTTAGGTTAAGTAGTGATATTTTCGTTAGCTTTAACGAAAATATCACGACTTAACCTAACCAATCGTTAAGGGCGTACAATTAACCTAACCGGGCATTCAATTAACCTACCCCGGCATTCAATTAATCTAATCGGCCATTCAGTTGGCCTAACCGGGCATTTAATTAACCTAATCAGGCATTCAGTCGACCTAACCGGACATTCAATTAACCTAGCCGGGCATTCAGTTGACCTAACCGGGCATATACTATATATATATATTATAATATATATATATATATATATAAGCGTTCAACATCCACCCGGCAACGCCGTACCTTATAGTAATTCCTTAGAGATATAGATTTTGTAATATTATTTAAAATATTTCTTATATTTTGCGCCATAAACATAATTCATTACTTTGCACAGGGTGTTCAAAAAGAAAAGCAACCCAAAATAGAAAAGAAAAGAGTTAGGTTACAATGATATATGCATTCTCCAATGGGTTACGTTTCTTTTTGAACACCCTGTATAATGTTTATTTATTTTTTAAGTGGAATACTGTGTGTATATATATATATATATATATATATATATATATATATATATATTCACCAGGACAAGGGGGGCACAAGAGAAGATCAGGAACAAACAAAAATGTTGATGGCTCTCACAAACGAGTTTATGCTGACACAGGAGATAAGAGAAAATACCAGAAAAAATAACTGCCTGGATCTGGTATTCACGAATAACACGAACTTGATTGCTGATATAAAAATAACCCCAACCATTATCTCAGACAACAACTTAATCGAGATATCAACAAATATGATGGCAGCATTAGAAGACAATACACATACTGTGGAAAGAAGTAAATTCGGGGCCTTTAACTTAAACTCGAAGACTATAAATTGGGAAGCAATCAGATCGCACATGGCCCAAATAGAATGGAGAACAATTTTCGAGAATAAAACAACTGAAGAAATGCTAACAACCTTGGAGGAAAAAACGCTGAGAATTTTAGAAAAATATGCTCCGAAATCACAGCCAAAAGGAAAGAGGAGCTGGCTAGAAAGGCAAAAGAGAAGACTATTCCGCAAAAGAAAGAGAGTGGAGGCGAAGTTAGGAAACTGCGGAGATAATGGCAGGAAAATAATAAAAGAAAAACTGGAGGGTATCGATAGGGAAATACAAGCCCTGATTAAGGACCATACAGAGAGGGAAGAGGAAAAGGCGGTAGAAGCAATAAAGGAAAATCCAAAATACTTCTATAGCTATGCAAAAAGGAAAACAAAAACGCGCGCCGCTATTGGGCCCTTAAGGACGGGAAATAATGAACTAACCGACGATCCAAAAGAAATATCTGATACATTGAGAGCTCAATATGAATCAGTTTTCAGTACCCCAAAAAGTGACAAAGCGATACCTGACATAAATGCATTCTTTGAAGAGGAATTGCAAGGAGAGTATATAACAGACTTTGAGTTTACACCAGAAGATGTAGCAAGAGCTATAGGACAAATGAAACTACATTCAGCTGCAGGTCCGGACAATTGGAACGCATTATTGATTAAAAACTGTAAAAAAAAATAGCTACACCTTTATACTGGATATGGAGAAGATCCCTAGACACAGGGGAAATACCGAGCATCTTGAAAAGAGCAAACATTGTCCCTATATATAAAGGAGGGGACAGATCTCAAGCAAAGAACTATAGACCAGTGTCATTGACGTCCCACCTCACCAAAGTATTTGAAAGAATAGTTAGAGAGAAAATTTATGATTTCCTGGAGACACGGGAAAGATTCAACGAAAATCAGCATGGATTCCGATCAGGTAGATCATGCCTATCACAACTAATAGAGCACTACAACAATATCCTAGATGCATTGGAAGGCAATGACAACTACGATGTTATATACACAGATTTTGCTAAAGCTTTCGATAAATGTGACCATGGTATAATAGCACATAAAATTAAAGACATGGGAATAACAGGCAAAGTGGGAAAATGGATCTACAACTTCCTTAGTGATCGTCTGCAGGTCGTCAAAATTCAAGGTATATCATCATCAGAATCGGAAGTACGCAGCTCAGTACCACAAGGGACAGTACTGGCCCCACTCCTGTTCATTATCATGCTAACAGACATAGACAGCGGAGTAAACAGCAATAGTATAGTAACATCCTTTGCAGACGATACAAAGATCAGCAGAAAAATCAGCGATGTACATGACGTGGAGGCCTTGCAGAGGGACACGAACAAAATATACAAATGGTCAGAAGACAACAACATGTCATTCAACGCCGAGAAATTTCAGCTCTTGAGTCTTGAGATATGGTAGAAAAGAAGAACTTAAACAGACTGCATATTATGCTCCAGATAGACAGGAAATTCAGAGAAGCATGAAAGCGATTGATCTCGGGATAATAATGACAGATGATGCGAAATTCGAAACACAAAATCAGATAGTGATAAATAAAGCAAAAAGAGTCGCCGGACAGGTTCTAAGAACTTTCAAGAGAAGGGACAGGACAGTAATGATTCCCCTGCTAAAAACACTGATTATACCAAAACTTGAATACTGCTCAGTTTTGACGTCCCCATATAAAAAGGAAGAAACTAATAAACTAGAAGAAACGCAAAGGCATTTCACAGCCAAGATTGATGGCTGCAAAGAACTCAACAACTGGGAAAGACTACGTAAACTAAATCTGTACTCACTGGAAAGAAGAAGAGAGAGGTAAATCATAATCTACATATGGAAAATGATCGAAAAACTGGTACCAAACCTAAAACTAAACCCAATTACCATTCAAACAACACTGGAAAATAGGAAAGGCAGAATGTGTAGTGTTCCCAAATTAAAAGCACGACAAGGGATCTCCTCAACCCTGAAGGAAAATAGCTTGGTTGTCAGAGGGCCAAGACTTTTCAACCAGCTTCCTAAGGACCTCAGAAACGTAACGGGGGTCAAAGTTGAAGTCTTCAAGAAAAGACTGGATGCCTGGCTCAGGACAGTACCGGACGAGCCGGACGTGCCTGGCTATGTACGGTGGAGAGCGCAAGAAAGCAACTCGCTCCTCCACCAGGCCAGACCTAGAGGCGGGGCCACCAGCTTGACCTCCGTGTGAAGAGAGACCAACACACGAAACAACATAAGGTTCATAAGGTAAGGTGTATATATATATATGTGTGTGTATATATATATATATATATTATATATATTATAGTCGACTAAAAAACTTGCTTCCATGTTTTTAAGTGCTAAATATCTGTAGGAAAAATTAACTTACACTACAGGACTCTTTGAATTGATTGTACATGTTAAAACATTGAACAGTAATTGTGATATTATTAACATCATGAGTACTCTAAAAACATTAATTTGTATTTGTTTCTGGGACATCTTAATTAAATAGCATACAAAGTCTATTATTAATTTTAAAAACGTAGCTTTTCATGCCCCACACAAACCTCTCTAGAACCGAATTTGTTACTGGTTTTCTCACAAATTCGGATCTACAGGGTAGATGTAGAGCATTATTTCACTGAGGAATACACACTGACATGAGTATGCTTAAATATATGCTGTATATTACTAAACCCGTTCTAAGCAGATGTTAGTTAGATATGTCTTTAATTTCTACTTCACTCTGCAAGCATTGTTAATTTTAATATCAATGATATGACGATGTAAACAGGGTGCTACTGTAGTATGCGGTCTACCTACGATTCGGCGGTCTACCTTTTAATTATAGCTTCTTATCTTCTTATTATTTTATTATTAGGTTCATTGTACGCCCTTGACGATTGGTTAGGTTAAGTCGTGATATTTTCGTTAAAACTAACGAAAATATCACGACTTAACCTAACCAATCATCAAGGGCGTACTGTAGTATGCGGTCTACCGTTAAGTATGCGGTAGTAGTATGTTTAACTTCTTTAATAATTCCTTAATTGTGTAAATTAAATTATAATTCCTTTCAATTCATTTTCAATTCCTTTTAAATATTTTGAACGGTAGACCGCATACTACAGTAGAAACTTAACGGTAGACCGCATACTACAGTAGAAACTTAACGGTAGACCGCATACTACAGTAGAAACTTAACGGTAGACCGCATACTACAGTAGCACCGTAAACAGTTTTTAAAGGAAAATAAATGATATATATATATATATATATATAAATATATATATAAACTGGTTTAAAAGAAAAAATTGTAAATTACGAGAATTTAAAATTTTAATAGTCAGGATAGGAAGGCCAGAAACTGGCACAGCGCTCCGGCCAGCTAAATGCGGCCCACTGCGGTAATTCCCCATTTATCATTACCACCATCATCGGGAGTCTAGCCACAAAGCTCATGCTTATAGATAAATAGAGTTACCCACCGAATTACGGTCGCTGACGGTAATTTACGATTCCATCTTAGTACAGACCGAATTATTCCATTGGTGAGTGTCACAAGTTGACCCTATAATTTTTGGTTAATGATATTATTACACTTAAAAAATAAACATATGTTCTTTGGATGGGGTTGAAAAATTAGGATCTGTAAGCAGTAAAATAAATCCCACATTCTCATTGGTAGGTTATGGAGGATATTTTTCCACTCAACAAATCCCCAGGCTTGGATTTACTCCTTTGTTTCGGACGAACTCCGTCGGGATCAATATAGAAAGAGTGTCATGAAGTTCGGTTCTCGCTTGCTTGCCTTCTTTTCTTCTCTCTTCCATAGTGAGCGTTCAGCGGAATATTCTGAAAATTTTAATACAATTATTAGCCAAATGTACTTTAAAATTTACTCAAAAAATAGGTTAATTTACTCCCATATAAGAAGTAAAAAACATATACACATACACACACATAAACACGCTCACGCATACACACATACATATATATATATATATATTATATTATATTATAAATAATTACTGTTCCTCAGGTTACGCTTTAAGAGAGACTGTAATAAAATCAAATTATATGCATTATACAACTATAATAATCTGCGTTATCATAAGGCTCGTGCTTATCCTCTTAAAATTGAATCTCGTACAACCCCATTGAAATATAAAATCATATATGAGGTATTAAGACTAGCCATGCAATAATTTTATTTAAAATTGGCGTTTAAGTAGCGGTAAATGGCAAGTGCGTGGACTATTTACAGAAAAAGTCTCTCTCTCTCTCTCTCTCTCTCTCCTCTCTCTCTATATATATATATATATATATATATATATATATATATATATATATAGTTTGTGTACTGTAGAGCAAACCTGAGGTGATATGAATGTGTTTATGAGTGAAACGGGTGCATTTGTGTCGCCTTCGAAAGGACACAAACTTACAATACATCTTCCTCCTGATGAATTATGCACTCAACCTACTATATAAATCCAGGAGTGTCTATAATGCAAACTAATGACATAGGCACGTAAATAACGATGAACTTGACCACACATTGATTACACTGGTATGCATCAATTTTGCTGTCAAGGGTTTTGTAAGTGATTCTTATAGAGTTTTTCCTGCTGATTTCGAATCTGCAATCCGTTTTTCTCAATCAGCTCAGGTTATCCGGCTATGACCTCATAAGTAAAATAGAATTTTTCGTGATTTTGTCAAAGCGGAATTGGAACAGTAACATCTCTCATCACTTGTTTCACTTGTATAATATCTTTTTTTACTTTTCAGGCATATAGATAAAATATTTCATAATGAATAGAGCGTGTAAAAATGATCCCAATAGATTCTGCTACATATGTGGGACGGTTACCATGCCAAATAACCAGTCCCAAATCACTAAATTTGTGAAGACAATGTATAGAGCATACTTTGGAATTAAGCTAGGGGACCAGGACAAAAATTTCGCCCCTCATATGTGCTGCAAGACGTGCATTGAAAATTTGAGAAGATGGAGCAAAGGCAGAACGAAATCTTTGCCTTTTGGAATTCCCATGATTTGGAGAGAAGGAAAGGATCACGTGACAGATTGCTATTTCTGCATGACAAACCTCCAAGGTGGGCTTATAAATTTATTTTTCTTAAATATTTTGAAATCCTCGTATGAAACTTGACATAATATTCACCATAATGTAATATTCACCATATATAGCATAATATTCACCAGAATGGTAATCATACATTTACATATACATATTGTTATAGAAAATACATTTACACATACATATTGTTATACAAGTTACATTTACATATACAATGATTGTATATTTTCTTTCTTTTTCATTCATATTGTCCCGAAGGGACAATATGAATGAAAAAGAAAGAAAATATACAGACTCCATCGACCTATTTCATATCTTACAGACCGCAGCCTTCCCTCACGAGCCGCCACTGTCTGAATGCTTCTTCTATTTCATATGCAAGTTTTATATCCATGTTTCTGTGTTTCTATTTTCAGGAGTTAACAAGAAGAATAAACACATTGTTGTATACCCTGACATTCCTTCTGCTATGAGACCTGTACCCCATGGTCCTGGAATTCTAATACCCGACCCACCTCAAACCCTGGACTTCGATGATTCTGATGATGAATCAATGACCAATGCTAATGACCAGTCCCAGTCGTATATACCTCAAAATACCGCTTCAAATGAGCCGAGGCCTCTCAACCAGGCCAAACTTAATGATCTTACCAGGGATTTAGGACTTTCCAAATTAGCTGCCGAGATCTTGGGCTCACGACTTCGAGAGGACAACTTGCTGGCTCCGGGAACAACATTCTCCTGGTATAGGAAACGAGAGGAAGAATTCCGCAAGTTTTTTGCAGTGCACGAAAATACCTCTTCCTTAGTGTACTGCTGCAATGTTGAGGGGCTAATCGAATCCTTGGGCCTGCCATATGACGCATCAGAATGGAGGCTATTTATAGACTCGTCTAAATGAAGTTTGAAAGCAGTACTTCTCAACATTGGGAATAGGGTTGCATCAGTCCCTGTTGCACATTCTGTACAACTTACTGAGAGCTACGATAACATGAAAATTTTACTGGATGCTCTCGTATACGACCAACATAACTGGAGGATCTGTGGAGATTTGAAGGTAATACTAATATCATAAGTAAACTATTGCTATTGACTATGTTGTTTTTCCAAAGGTTATTTGAGAGCGTATAAGAACACTTAACTTCCCCACAGAAGTGATACAGTCCAATGCATAGATTTTTTTATCTGATAGAACAAATTCTCTAAATTCTTTAAATATTTTCATTTTTTTCAGATTGTGGTATTTGTATTGGGAATGCAAGGGGGATACACGAAATACCCATGTTTCCTCTGCAAATGGGATAGCCGAGCGGATGAGAAGCACTATGCACAACGTGAATGGGCATCCAGAGAGAATTTTGAACCTGGGTCGCATAATGTCGTTTCAGTGCCCCTTGTACCACCAACAAAAATTTTGCTCCCACCACTTCATATTAAGCTGGGCTTGATGAAAAATTTCATCAAATCAATGAATAAGGAGGGTTCAGCATTTCGATATCTCGAGAGTAAATTTCCTCATATATCTGATGCTAAACTAAATGCTGGGGTTTTTGATGGTCCTCAAATTCGAACTTTGATCAAGGATACTCAGTTCAAAAACGCAATGACTCCAACTGAGAAGAATGCCTGGCAGGCATTCAAATCAGTTGTCACTGATTTTCTTGGCAAGCGTAGAAGTCCAGAATACGAGTCCGTTGTCGAAAACTTGATGGAAGCTTTCAAAGCTCATGGGTCGCGCATGTCCATAAAAATACACTTTTTGTGGTCCCACTTGGACTATTTTCCTGAAAATTGCGGGGATTATAGTGAGGAACAGGGTGAACGATTTCACCAAGATATCAAAATAATGGAAGAGAGGTACCAGGGAAACTGGGATATCAATATGCTGGCGGACTATTGCTGGTGTTTGAAGCGAGACGTGCCCGAAGAAAAACACAGACGGAAAGCCAAAAAAACTTCATTCCTTCCTCAATAAACTTTTTTCCATATTCATTGTATGAATAAAAGTATTTATTCACACAATGTTTTCATTTTTCACGAGTGTTCTTATAATATTACTCGTATCTACAGTGTTTAAGCTAAAAAAATCAATAAATTTGGGGATAAAATTGGACTTATAATAAATGGCCAATAGAGAAAAAACCTGACCTGATTGAGGAAAACCAATGTCATTTTCGAATTCAGCATGGTCGAATTATATAATATGAGTTGAAAAAACCCTCACAGCAGACAAAAAAATTTCATATGCATACCAGTGTTATGATAATAGAGAACACTGTTGCTTCCAATGGTAATGAGCTAGTAATGAGTCAGTACGTTGACTTTCAATAGACCTGTAATGATATTGCGAACTGCTTGTACCTTGAATGGGTATAGGAAAAGCCGTGCTTTATGTAAAACACTGAAACTGTTCTTCAAACTATATATATATATATAATATATAAAACCTTTAAACCTTTGGTTAGCTTCCGCCCGAATTGTTCATTCTGACGAAGGTCAAGCTTTCACTCCACCTTAGACCGACAGTTTAACGTGGAATCCGAACCTCGCCCCACCAGCAGCCCAGCATCTTAACCACTAGGCGTATATATATATATATATATATATATATATATATATATATATATATATATATATCAACGTAAAGAACGACGCTTTGTATAGGAGAATATTCCGCGCAAGATGAGAGCGAAAGAACGAAACAAATGAAAAAATGAGGTAACCACCCGGGAATCGAACCCGGGATCTTCCAATTGCCGGCCAGATGTGATAACCATTACACAATCGGAAGATCCCGGGTTCGATTCCCGGGTGGTTACCTCATTTTTTCATTTGTTTCGTTCTTTCGCTCTCATCTTGCGCGGAATATTCTCCTATACAAAGTGTCGTTCTTTACGTTAATTATACTGCGTAATTATACCTTACCTTACAACCTTACAAAGGTTCCGCGCGATGATTTCTCATTTCGCGGAGGTCAAGCTTGTCGCCCCTCCTCTCGAGTTGGCCTGGTGAAATTGTGAGTTGGATTCTTGCGCTCTCCACCTCACATAGCCAGGTACGCCCGGCTCATCGAGGATTGTTCTGAGCCAGGCGTCTAGTCTTCTTTTGAAGATTTCCACTGCAACTCCCTTCGTGTTTCTTAGGTCTTTGGACAACTGATTAAACAGTTTCGGTTCTCTCACTACAAAACTATTTTCTTTCAGGGTTAAGGATGTTCCCTGTCTCGCCTTCAATTTTGGAATACGACACAGTCTACCGCTTCTACTTTCTACCGTTGTTTGGGGAGTTATGGGATTCAGAGTAAGATTAGGGACTAGTTTCTCCATTATTTTCCAAGTGTAAATAATGGTGTATCTCTCTCTTCTCCTTTCCAGTGAATATAGGTCTAGTTCTCGTAACCTTTCCCAGTAATTTAGTTCTTTGCACCCATTGATCTTGGCTGTGAAGCTTCTTTGGATCCCCTCCAGCTGTCTAATGTCTTCTTTTTTATATGGGGATGTTAGGACTGAGCAGTATTCCAATTTGGGTATTATCAGGGTTTTCAGTAAAGGAATCATTACATTCCTATCCCTTCGTTTAAAGGTTCTCAATATCTGACCCGTTATTCTCTTTGCTCTGTTTACTGCTATATATATATATATATATATATATATATATATATATATAATATATATATATATATATATATATATGTGTGTGTGTGTGTGTCTGTGTGTGTGTGTGTATAATGGATGTCATTCAAAGAATATTATTTACTGATAATTATGTAATTGCCACACCGCATCTCAGTCAAGTTTTAGGAAAATACACTCGAACTTTCTACCTGATTTCATGTAGTTGAGTTCATACTAAGCTTCACAATCAGTTGTATTTTTAACAAATTCATAAATGTTCTTGGGTAAAAAATGGAGGAAAAAACCAGTATTTTATACATTGTAATACTCGCTATATTGGATCCAATTTTCTTACTGGCGAACTTGAATGACAAGTTTTTCTATATTCAGGCATGAAATAGGGCTCCAAATCGCATTATTTCGCATGATGTGAAGCGTACAGTAAAAGTAATTTCATGCAAAAAAGGCTACAAATTCATATAAGAATTTAGTGGAAAGCTTTTTAAGCACCATTCAAAAGATACATTGAAACTGGGATGAATGATGATAGTATCAGACCTGAAAGACCACCAGAACTATCAAAATTTGGTAATAAGCATATTTGCATTAGATCACTAAGTGATAAACATGAATTCAGCAGCTGTATTGCTGAAGAACTTCAATACACTTCTGCTGACAAAGTTGACCCGTCCATAGACTTGCGTAAATTACGTGATGAAGCGCTAAAACAGTGCACTACGGTAAAAACAATGCCCTGCAAAAACCAAAGGATATAAACATTTTATAAAATCCACTTCGGTGATCCCTAAATTTGCTCTTCTTCTTGTAATTTATGCCTAATTGTGGGTATAGGTCAGTTTTGGCACCAGGAGTTTTAGCTGAAGTTCTGCAGTAAGATAACTGCTGGATTTGCGCCTGTCATGCACTTAGTGACCTAATGATCAGCTATTTATTATCAGATTCTGAAAATTTTGATGATCTTCCAGGACTGATCCTATCACCAGTCGTCCAAGTTTTATCATATTTAGTAAATAGGTTCTGAAAACTTGTTTTAGAAACCGCTTTTTTTAACCAATTTTTTTTTAACTAATTAACTGCAACCTTCTTTGTGTAAGATTATTATAGTGTGCTTTACTTTATTCGAACAGAGAAAGAAGAAATAAGAAAAAAGCTATTATTAACATTTATTAGTAAGAAATTTGGACCCAGTGTATCAGAGAGTAAAAATATTGGCTTTTACCAAGATTTAAATTCTTGCTTTCACCCTTTTACAAAGAATATTTATGAATTTATGAGAAAACTGTCTAAGTATGACCTCCAGTATGCATTCAACAACAAAACCAGATAGAAAAAGTTCGAATACATTTTCTGAACATTTAAAGAACATATGCTGTGACACTTGTACTATTAGTAAAAATTTTCTTTGGAAGGCATCTATTATGTTTTTTTTTTTTATTATTATTATTTGTTTCATTACGTGTCTTATTTTATCTTTTTTTTAGTCATACAATTTTTGTTTGTTTGTTTTTAAATGTATTACTGTTTAATTTATCTTACCGCTTATTACCTTCAAGAATATTGAACTATGTTATGGTATATAATTATATCCTGCCAATAAAGCTTATCATTATCATCATTATCATTAGGATCATATTTCAATAATGAATGATAATTAAAACCCACTCTAATAGACAGAGTTTATTTCCATAACAGTTTCGATGCCCACTGGCATCCTCTTCGGTGGGCATCGAAACTGTTGTGAAAATAAACTCTGTCTATTCGAGTGGGTTTTAATTATCATATTTTGACCTTCACGTAGAAAAAAGTGAAGTTTTCTTAAGATTTTTCCAGTTTGCTTTGATTAGCCTGACGAGCGGAACAAGCTTCCCAGAAAAGCTACGCCTTCATATTTTTATTTTTGTGGATTTTATCAGCAGTGTGTGTGTGTGTGTGTATATATATTATATATATATATATATATATATATATATATATATAAAGAACTGCATTTAAGGGAATAAGATATTAAAAGCCACTTAAAATGAAGCAAATAGTTAAAGATGATTACGTTTCGTTTGTTGTCCTACAGTCCTCATCGGATTCAAAAATTTAACTGGTTCATCTTTCCTTTGAGCAACCAGAGCACAGAATACATGAACAAAGTCGCATTTCATGGAATCGACATTCGCTCTTATGCAAGCCGATTTTATGTAAACGCTGAAATAGCTGGATATACCAGATCATATGAGCAAACCCTGAATGAAAGTCGAGTTTCCATGTCTGATTATTTGTTTCTTATTTAACCTGTAAGAAATATGTCCAAAGATGAAACAAAATTCAGTCAATAAAGCACCGAAGCTACGTTAGTCAAATTATTAATTCGCTGAGTAAAATGCGATTCTATGGGATGTACTTCATTTCAATTAGAGCATCGGTTCTCAAACTTTTTCTCCTTTTGTACCCCTTGAATTCTTTCACGGGATTTTCTCGATTTTCGAGAGAGATAGACGATTTTTACTTTCTTTACGACCGTGTGACTCGTGGCCGTTTGTTAATCGTATATAAAATTAAAAGGGTTATATTTTCAGGACCCCTTCGCGTACCCCCTAAGATTCCCTCGCGTACCCCTGGGCGTACTCCGTACCCCAGTTTGAGAACCACTGAATTAGAGGTATCGAATAAGACCGGTGCTTCATCCCAGTTTATTGCGAGTTAATTCCTTTCCCCTCGTATGTTTAAGGACTCCAATGGATAAGTGGTGCATCGTAATTGCGTGGATGCAGTCATAATTTAGGTTGTATAATTTTTTTTAAACTTTTCCGTTTTTCTTCCAGAAATTTAACCGACAAAATTAAACGAATGTCAGATGACTAATATGGATGGTGGTGATGAAAGAACACACTCTCAATTGTGGTCTATATATTGTAGAAAGCCAACTTGCAGTGACCAAAAAAATTAGTCATTTTTATTACTCACGCAGTTAGGTGGTTCAACCATCGGTTGCTTACTGAAGTCTTTAAGTATGAATAGAAAAAAGAATTCGTTTTTCTGTATCCACCCGAGGAGGATGCCAGTGGGCGTCGAAACTGTTGTGGAAATAAACTCTGTCTATTAGAGTGGGTTTTTATTTTCATATTTTGACCTTCATGTAGAAAAAAGTGAAGCTTTTTGCATTTAGAAAAGAATATATTCATTTGAAGATTATAATGACATCAATACTGTTTAAATAATTACAAAAGAAAAGAACAGTTAGTACTAAGTACCAAATATTTATAGTTTTTGAGTGCTTCATTTGCTGAGGATTTCAGCTACATGAGTTTATTAATGTATGAAGAATCTACAAACTGAAAATTTATGTGATATGATTTACTGTTTTCCAGGTACAAGAATCATTGCATTAATCGACTAATTGAATTCACCGATCAATTGCGCACTCTAAATCATTGGTTTCCAACCTTTTTTTTGTATGGTTATCCAAAACCCAATTCTAATCCAGCTCCATTATCCCAATCATTAGATATTATTTTTTATAACTTCTGGATCGCGTGTCATTACTCCACAAAAAAGTTGTCATTACTCTAGTTGGGTAATTAACCCCTAGGTTGGGAACCACTGCTCTAAATGGTATAAGAAGTTTAGTTATACATATGGAACGTTTACTCGCCATTTCATATTGAACGTAACTTTCTGAAATTAATAATAGTTATTTTGAAATGTTTACTAGATATTTAAATTATCTGTAAACGATGCTTAAATGTTTAAAATATATATAAAGGCGTAGAAATTAAACATTTCATTTATATAATAAGTTATTTTTCTATTCTTTGCGCCTAAGCGCATACGCATTGTGGTTAAAAGTATTTTGAACCTGTGACGCAGTTTATTTAGAGTTCATATTTTTCTATTTATTCATTTATTCAATTTAGGCTTTGATTTTATAAGTGTCTTTCATGCACTTATTAATTATATTTATTTGGCTAGGTCTTGGCTAATAAAGAATTTCAAGATTAGGAACCAGCATGTGACCCTAAACCTAGTCTTAAACCAGTGGTTCCCAACGTAGGCGGCACCGACCCCCATTACAAATTGTATGTACTTTAATGTTAAGAAAAACTAAAATTGCTACCTTCTATTAATAAATCACTTATCACTTATCTTGTTATGTTATTATCTTTATGAGGGGACACAAGCAAATATTGATGGACATAAGGGGGCGTTGGCCTAAAAAAGGTTGGGAACCACTGCCTTAAACCGAGGCCTTTTGATATACAGTAGGCCTATCCTAGGCTCACTCTTTAAGATAGACAGCCTATACTTAAGAAAAGACACACTGATAAGTTAGAAAGGGTTCGGGCTAGAGCAACCAAAATGAATCCAGAAATGAGAAGTAAAATATTTGAGAAAAATTAACTGAACTAAAAATGTATTCACTTGAAAAGCGTCGACTTCGATCAGAACTAATTCGAGTATTTAAAAGTGATAATTGGCTTTGATAATGTAAATTACAGGAAGTTACTTGATACGGATACAGAGTCAATTCCAAGAAGAAATGGTCATAAATTGAAAGTCAAAAGTTTGGAGCTATTGAAGAATAGGGACCCCAGCCTTCTTTAGTTAGGCTTATAAGGCTAACTAACGAAAATATCACGACCTAACCTAACCAATCGTTAGGTTAACTGTACGCCCTTGACGATTGGTTAGGTTAGGTCATGATATTTTCGTTAGTTAGCCTTATAAAGCTAACTAAAGAAGGCTGGGGTCCCTATTCTTCAATAGCTCCAAACGTTTTTTAAGAGTAATGTTATGAAGCAATTTTCATTATATAAACTTAAACTTATACATAAAACCTTTAAACTCTCATCAATTAAACATTTCATTGCTTGACAATTCATTAAACTTTCATTACACATTTCAAATGATCATTGAAATGTCAAACGGAATGTTTAATTAATGTGAAATGTCTAACGCATAAGACATTTCAAAATTCACAAACATCTATTTCTATTTGGAGTGTCTCTTTTTCATTATATATATATATATATATATATATATATATACTGTGTATATATATATATATATATTTTTTTTTTATTTGTTTCGTTCTTTCGCTCTCATCTTGCGCGGATAATTCTCCTATACAAAGCGTCGTTCTTTACGTTAATTATACTGCGTGTTTGCAGTTATAATGTATATATATATATATATATATATATATATATATATATATATATATGATGAATAAAACCACGGAGGAAAGGAAACACAAAAAGGTGCTCAAGCGCTTTCGTCTAATGACATCCTCAGGAACACTGAAATACATAAAAGGTTACGGCCTATATATAGGTTACAGAAAGAAAAAAAATAAATAAATAACATACATACACACAAACATACATATATATATATATATATACATACATATCTACACACATATATATATATATATATATATATTATATATACATATATACTATATATGCAATAAACGGAGAAGTAAAAATAAACATTAAAAATTAAAGATTAGAGGATTAACAAAGAGGCATACAGATTTGTAAGGAAAAATATCGATTTTTAGCACAAGATCAAATGAATTAAAAATACAAATTTATACTGGTAATCAACCCGGGTTTTAACACTTTGCCTTTTAGAGTCAAGTTTCGATATGTATAAAAATAAAGTGAATATTAAAAGTTAATAAAGTAGCGTACAAGTTTACCAAAGATTTAGCGTCCTACCCTTTTTATCTAAATTTGTTTTGAAGGAATTCAAAACAACAGGATCGAGTTGAAAAAGACCTTTGCTTATGTTGAAGTTATTTGAAAGTTGGATAATGGCAGACTCAAGAATATTTCTATTGAGAATCCTGGGGGTTGGCATCCCTTGGTTGCGGTACGTCGACGATATTTTGTGTATCTGGCCCATGAATCGTGACCTGGATAACTTCCTCCTTCAGTTAAATGATCAAGTCCCCTCCATTAAGTTTACTTTAGAAGTGGAACAAGACAATTCAATCCCATTTTTGGATGTGCGGGTACATAGGGAAAGCCCAGGTTTTAAGTTTAGTATCTATCGGAAAACAACAAACAATTTGTCCTACGTACACTTTTACTCGGGACATGACACCCCCACTAAGAAGGCCATTTTTTCATCAATGTTTCTCTGCGCCCTTAGGATCGCCAGTCCGGAATACATCGATGCCGAATTGGAAAAAATCAACGGTATTGGAAGTGATCTGTGTTACCCATCTGTGTTTATGGAATCTTGTCTCAACAAGGCAAAACGAACTTTCTATCGTGTCAATAATAACACTCGTACTTTGTCAAAAAATATTTTAGTACTTCCATTTTCCCCGGGCTTTTTAGGCATTGCTAATGTACTTAAACTTTTGGATATTAATGTAGTATTTTCATATAACAATATTGTGAAAAATATCATAGTAAAAAATAGCCCTACCAATAATTCAGGCATTATCTATAAAATTGGGTGTAAACAATGTGATTCCTTTTACATAGGTCAGACGGGAAAGGATTTGCACACACGTATAAAACAGCATCAATATTCCGTTAGAACAGGACAGTTGTCCAGTGCTCTTTTTGTCCATTTGTCAGAGTTATCCCACTGTATTGATTGGAATAATGCTTCAGTTTTATTTTATTCTAGCAACATTGTCAATAGAAATATTCTTGAGTCTGCCATTATCCAGCTTTCAAATAACTTCAACATAAGCAAAGGTCTTTTTCAACTCGATCCTGTTGTTTTGAATTCCTTCAAAACAAATTTAGATAAAAAGGGTAGGACGCTAAATCTTTGGTAAACTTGTACGCTACTTTATTAACTTTTAATCTTCACTTTATTTTTATATATATCGAAACTTGACTCTAAAAGGCAAAGTGTTAAAACCCGGGTTGATTACCAGTATAAATTTGTATTTTTAATTCATTTGATCTTGTGCTAAAAATCGATATTTTTCCTTACAAATCTGTATGCCTCTTTGTTAATCTTCTAATCTTTAATTTTTAATGTTTATTTTTACTTCTCCGTTTATTGCATATATATATATATATATATATATATATATATATATATATATAATATATATATATATATATGTATGTGTGTAGATATGTATATATATATATATATATATGTATGTTTGTGTGTATGTATGTTATTTATTTATTTTTTCTTTCTGTAACCTATATATAGGCCGTAACCTTTTATGTATTTCAGTGTTCCTGAGGATGTCATTAGACGAAAGCGCTTGAGCACCTTTTTGTGTTTCCTCTCCTTCGTGGTTTTATTCATCATAAATATTTTTCACGTGTTACTTTCGTGAAATAATTTTCATATATATATATATATATAATGTTCTCAGGGAACCATTCTGAGTTTGTGTATATATATATATATATATATATATATATATATATATATATATATATATATATATATATATACACACAAATTTCCATACCTATATTTATGTCTACCACACATCAATTTAAATTAAACATTTGAATTGAATAACCCACCCCAGCCCGATCCACCCGAAGATCTCCCCCCCCCCCCAGCTCGATCCACCTGTAGATATACTCCACCCCAGTCCGCTCCACCTGAAGATACTCCCCTACCCCAGTTTTGACATATAAAACAAACAATTCATTCTATGGGATATAATGCCCGGTTAGGTTAATTGAATGCCCGGTTGGGTCAACTCTATGCCCTTGACGATTGGTTAGGTTAAGTTGTGATATTTTCGTTAAAACTAACGAAAATATTACGACTTAACCTAACCAATCATCAAGGACGTACAGTTGACTTAACCGGGCATTCAGTTGACCTAACCGGGCATTCAAGTAACCTAACCGGGCATATATATATATGTGTGGATCACCTGAAGATTATCCCCCGCAGCCCGATCCATCTGAAGATTTTTTCCCCCAGCCCAATCCACCTGAAGATCTTCAGGTGATCCGAAACAACAGCCCCATCTTTATTTAGACCTTTTTCTTCCAGGCCATTTGCAAAGAAAAATACTTTAAGTTGTTTGATTGCTAAGGGTTACACTCATTTTTATACCTATACCTATACTTTGTTGAAAATGTATTTCTATACATGCACTTATACTTGGATTTGTGTGTGTGTGTGTGTGTGTGTGCGCGCGCATTATATGTCTCAAGAAACTTTCATATATCTATAGCAGTTTCCTCATTTCACTATACAGGAATATATTCCATGCCTATATAATATATATATATATGAACAGAAGGATCAACACAACGGCAAACATTTTCATTTATTTGTACTTCAGACGTTTCGACAAATATTTTGTCATCATCAGTGAATTAAGTCTTAAAACCTTAAAACAAAAGTAAAAAGTGAAAAGTGAAAATTATATCAATACAATATTAAAACCATTAAAATTAAAACCTTAAAGCAAAATGAAAATTGCATCAATTTTGCTTTAAGGTTTTAATTTTAATGATTTTAATATTGTATTGATGTAATTTTCACTTTTCACTTTTTACTTTTGTTTTAAGGTTTTAAGACTTAATTCACTGATGATGGCAAAAGATTTGTCGAAACGTCTGAAGTACAAATAAATGAAAATGTTTGCCGTTGTGTTGATCCTTCTGTTCATCTGTAAGCTCCGTTTCCCTAAGGAGAAGTCAATAGCTTTGATATATATATATATATATATATATATATATATATATATATATATATATATATATATGCGCCTCGGTGGTGTAGTGGTTAACGTCGCTGATTACAAATTCATCGGCACCGGGATCGAGAACCGGTGATGGCAGGCGGCGCGCAGCAAAACCCAGCTCTTCATCCTTCAACACAATAAAAATTGGTTAGTCGATAAATGGGTACCCTGGGTAGCCTAGTGGTTCGAATTCCACGTTAAACTATAGGTCTAAGGTGGAGTGACAAGCTTGACCTTCGTCAGAGTGAACAATTCGGGTGGAAGCTAAACCAAGGTTAACCAAAGTTATATATATACAATTGAGGATTTATTTTAGTCGTAAAAATTTATTTCTAAACCTGCACTACTTCCATTACCAATACAATTTTATACCTTTAACCATCTGTGAACTGCTATAGATATAGCCATGAATTAAATTTTATTGTGCAGGAAGGAGGGATCAAGGGGGAATGCCAGCAAAACCTCCCTCACCCTCCCACAGAAGAAGAAGAAGAAGAGAGCCAAATTCAAGGCCCAAGGTTTTCGAGATACCTGAACACTCTGCGTTTGAAAGAGTGAAGAACATAGACAGGGGAAAAGAGGGATTGAGGAAGATTGTTCCAGAGTTGACCGGTTGAGTAGATGAAAGATTAAAAATACCGATTAACCCTTGCGTTAGAGAGTTGGACGGAAAAGGAATGAGAATATGTCGAAAGTCTGGTACTGCGCGCTCTCCTTAGAGGAGGAGGCATGCAGTTAGAGAGTTCAGAAGAGCAGTGTCCGTTATAATAGCGATCGCAAAGAGAGGGTGAGGCAACATTGCGGCGAAGAGAGAGTGAGGCAACATTGCGGCGAAGAGAGAGGGATTGAAGATAGTCAATAAAAGGCGGGGAAATGATGAGACGAAAAGCCTTTGATTCCACCCGGTCAAGTAGAGCTGTGTGGGTTGAGCCATCTCACACATTAGAAGCGTACACCATACAGGGTCAGAAAAGACCCCTGTACAGAGAGAGCAACTGAGTCGGGGATGAAGAAACTGCGGAGCCGGTACAGCACACCTAACCTCTTAGAAGCTGTTTTAGAAAGAGAGTATGTGTGATCTTTCCAGGAAAGATCACGAGAAAAGGAAACGCCAAGAATGTTAAGGGAAGAAGAAGGATTGAGTTGTGCATTGTTGAAGGTAAGAGGATAGTCGTGTGGAAGATTGTTGCGAGAAGGCAGATAAAGGAACCAAGTTTGTGAGGCATTGAAAGCCACAAGGTTTCCTCTGTCACAATTAAAAATAGTAGAAAGATCAGAGGTCAGGTGTATCATAGCCGTCCTACGCGAAGCATTGAGTGTGTTGAGAGGGACCTTTCGTGAAGCGGGTGGAGAAGTGAAGAGTGGAATCATCGGCATATGAGTGGACAGGACAGGAACTGCAACTTAGTAGATCATTGATAAATAAAAGAAAAAAGAGTGGGTGACAGGACAAAGTCCTAAAGAACACCACTATTAATAACTTTAGAAGAACAGTGGCCATCTACAACTGAAGCTATAGATCGGCCAGAAAGGAAATCAGAGATAAAGGCACATATAGAAGGATAGAAACCAAAGTAGGGCAGTTTGGAAATTAAGGATTTGTGCCAGACTCAATCTAAAGCTTGGCTGGGTGCCGTAGTAGTTAAGATGCTGGGCTGCTGATCGGGAGGTCGTGAGATTGAGTCCGGGCAAGGACTTTGTAACTTCTGACCGCCTATGGTGGGGCGTGGTTCGGATTCCACATTAAACTGTAACTCTAAGATGGAGTGACAAGCTTGACCTTCGTCAGAATGAACAATTCGGGCCGGAGAAAAACCAAGGTTAACCAAGGTTATGTCTAGCACAATAGCCTAAAGCTGAAGGGCCAAATAAAATAAAATAAATAGTCCTGCTTCACAATTATATGACATTGTAAATTGTAAGACCAATGTATAATTTTATTATTACTAAAAGTTATTCAATTCAATTCAAAAAAGGTTTCACCAAAATCAGGAAAGGAGGATAACCGAGAGTCAGAGAGATATGCAAGAAGATCGCCAGTAGAGCGTCCCTTGCTGAACCCATACTGACGATTTGAAAGAAGATTGTGAGAAGAGAGGTGTTTAAGAATCTTCCTATTAAGGATAGATTAAAAACCTTTAGAAAGACAAGAAATCAAAACAATTGGACGACAGTTGGAAGGTTGAGAGCTGAATGAAAGCGAACTTCCAACAGGAAGGAAAAGTATCAGATGAAAGACAAAGACGAAAGGGTTTGCCTAGGCAAGGTGTTAGCAGAGAAGGACAGTTTTTAAGAACAATAGGAGGAACACCATCAGGATCGTACGCCTTCCTAGAGTTGAGCCCAGTTAAGGCAGAAAAACCATCTTTGGAAGATATTCTAATTTCAGGCATAATTAAGTCAGATGAAGGAAGAGATGGAGGAACAGCACCAGAGTCGTCCAAGGTTAAGTTGGAGGCGAAAGTTTAAGTGAAGAGTTCAGCTTTGGGATTAATAAAGCGCTTCATTGACGGTTTTTAATCTTAAGCTCGATATACCCTTAAATCAAATCATAACTTATAAAAAGTGAATAAAAGATATCTATATTATGATTCTGAATTCAGAACCGTCTTTCCCTTAAAAGTCTTAATATTGTAACGCCCAACATATATGCAGTTGATTTGATATGCTATATAGAATTTATGTATGGTCTGCTAATGTTTAACTGTATATGCTAAGGATATAAAATAAACATTCACCTCGTATAAACTATTTTTCTTAGTCTTTAAGAGTTACATTATTTTTGTAAGGTAAACGAAAAGAATATCTCTGATTTTAATATTCCAACGCAAGTACAAATAGAAGTTGGAAGCCTTTTCATGCGGGTTTCACTTCATCATAAGACTTTTCGGTGCTTCATCTCATAGGCTAAATTCATTAAGAACAATAGTAAAGCTTTACTATTGGCTTTACTATTGTTCTCAATGAATTTAGCCTATGAGATGAAGCACCTAAAAGTCTTATGATGACGTTTTCAACTTCTATTTGTACTTGCGTGGGAATACTAAAATATTTTTATTATATTTTAAGAAACTTTATGAAATTCCTATCTATTCCCCAACGATGCCAGCAGCCATAGCTGAGTGGGAAATATGGTATTTCCCTATAAGTGAAGTGAAAACACTGAAGTCGGGGTTCGACTCTCGATAGTGTTGGTAATACTAATCCAGGAGTTAGCGCAATAGACCGCATTAGTTTGGCTTGAGCGCCGTGCCACTTTCTGGCCTCTTTCATCGATTATTATACACTACCAATCTACGCTGCAGTTTCCGACAGAGCCAGTATGGCCTTCATTTCGCAAGATGATAATTTATGGATTAACCTATCACACACACTATAACTATTAACTTGTTTTTAGTAATTTAATTTCAGAAAGTAATAGAATATAAAATACTCATTTTCGTACGCTATATACATATACAATTCATGACTATGTACGTAACAGTATATACAAAAACTATTCGCTTGTATTCATTCCCTTCAAAATAGCTTTCAATGTAACTGTATATTAAAACTCGGAAAATTTACTGATGTTCATACCTTATTGCTATGACCAATAAAAAGGGGCAGAACAGCGAAATTTCCATAACTATAACTGTATCTCTTACAGGGTGTAGTTAAAACATGGCCCCCACTTATATTTACTGAATGTTTCACTGCTTTTATTTTCTTTCGGTAAGCTTGAAGAGCTGTCAGTAGAAATGGCTGACAACACGTTAAAAGAAAAGGTGGAGTCGGTCTCTGTACTTCTTTCGGTGCAGTCATCTAAAGTCTGTGCTTTGTACCTCTCGACCTCGGACCATTGAAGAACTAGAGAGAACATTCGAAATGAGTATTCCAACGTTTCTACGGAAGTACTATATCTATTTTCTGTCGTAGTTCATCATGTGACAGAATTAACGTATAAAGACAAACACAAAATAAATGAAGGCACTAGAGAAGAACATTGAACGAGCAAGTCTGTTTTTGTTCCTAAAAAGCAAAGAGAAAATACCATGAAAAACAACTTTCAAGGCCTATCGGTAGTATTCACAAATAATAACACCTTAATTGTTAATTTAGAAGTTACTTCAATAATAATATCACACTACAACATGATTGAAAGAACAACCCATATGATATTTAACCCTTTAATACCGGAATTTTTAGTAGGGTTAAATTATAAATTTGGAAACGTTACGAATTTGTATCAGTCGTCCTGAAATGGTTAAATCAAATGGAAAGCTAAAATTTGTCAATTTGAACGTTTCAACTTAGACTCTGAGCCCACAAATTGGTATAGCATAAAATCAAACATGGCAGCAGTAGACTAGGAATTTATCTTTAGGAAAAAAAACAAAGACAGAGATGCAGCACTTTTTCGAACCAAAAACGCTAGAAATACTAAAGAAATATGATACGGAAAACAAACAAGAGAAAAGAGAAAAAATCGAGAGAAAAGTAGGCACTTTTCCCCAAGAAAGAGAAAAAAAAAGTATGATAATAAAAACCCACTCTAATAGACAGAGTTTATTTCCAATAATAAACTCTGTCTATTAGAGTGGGTTTTTATCATCATACAGTATTTTGACCTTCACGTAGAAAAGTGAAGTTTTTTGCATTTAAAAAAAAATGTAGTTACGAAAACTGAATAAATGCAAAGAGAGCGACACTTAGAACAAGACGAGAATAAAATTTTAAAAATATCGTTCATATCACGAAGGTTCTCTCATCGAAAAAGAGACAGAAAATGAAGAAGCTGCTGCAGGAGCAATTAAAGAAAATTCAAAATGTAATTTTCCCAAATGAAACTAAAGAAAGAAGGTACCCTATAAAATCTCAAAGAAAAGTTGATACAACTAAGGAATGATCTAAAAGATATATCTGAAATGTTTAAAATACAATACGAATGAACTTTAAGTGTTCAACGAATAAAATGATGCAACTCTTTCTTCAGAGAAGACTCACGAGGAGAGAGTACTGCAGACGCTGATTTTACTTAAAATCATATAGCACACGTTAGTGAACAAATGAAAGCACATTCAGTAGCAGGTCCGAACCAGTGGAATGCTGCATTGATTAAAAAGTATAAGAATAAAAAAAAAAACGCCAATATAAATGCCATAAATATTACTTGAAATTAGGGATATACCAGACATTTTGTATAAAGCAAACATCCTACCCATTCCTATAATGTGTATATATTTAAGCTAAAGTAACTTAATAACAGGATAAATCTCAGTTAAAGTCCTGTTATAGACCGCAAATACTTGGAAGAATATATCTGGGGAATATCTAGGGAATATATCTATGATTTTTTTTGGAGGCATTTGAAATATTGAGTAAGAATGAACGTGGATTCAGATGAGTACAGTAAGCTCCTCTCCTACCTATATCACAACCAATAAAGCTAAAGTAAATTAGTAACAGGACAAATCACAGTTAAAGTCCTGTTATAGAACCTCAAATACTTGGAAGAATATATCTGGAGAATATCTAGGGAATATATCTATGATTTTTTTTGGAGGCATTTGAAATATTGAGTAAGAATGAACGTGGATTCAGACAAGTACAGTAAGCTCCTCTCCTACCTATATCACAACCAATAAAACATTATAACAATATTACCATCGCACTCGATAATAACACTGGTCAACACTCATTTTATTGCCAATCATATTAGAGTGATTTTGGGGTAACTTTGTGGTGCTGATTCCGAATATGACATCGGTTTTGCTAGATTGGCTCTAATTTATGAGATAATTGGTACCCCATTGAAACACGTAAAAATGCAAAAAATTTAATGTTCAGGCGGAGCCTACTTACAAATCGCATTGAAATTGTCTCAAATCATACAAAAGTAAACACATGAAATATATAATGGCATTTTATTCGGTCTCACCATCTAGAATGTTCCGGTAGTTTCCCATATGCACGCGTTATGGTTACGTTTCCTATTAATTGAGGGTATTCATTATCTCAAGAACTAGAGCCAAATCGGAAAAACTACTTTCATTTTGGAATTCAGCAACCCCAAAATACCCTAAATTCGTACGAATTTCCTTGGCAACGAAAAAAAAAATGTTTTTTTGTTGACCTGTGTAATCTAACTACTGTACAATAGTATCATTTAAGCTTTTTTGAGTCGATCGCAAAGCAGAAATGGGCATAACCACAAAATTCCAATACTTATACAAAATAATTTTAAAAAGAATAAGCTGAATTTACAGCTTATTCCATGGTGGATTGGTTTAAACTAACTGGTTTAAACCACGGTTTTTTTGGTTTTCTGATGAGGAAAAAAAACTTTTTTTTTTGTTTTTTGTTTTTTTTTGTTTTTTTTATGTATTTGCTTTTTATTCTTAGTTTTAATTATATTTTAATGCTTAGTATGAATGTAATTCAATGATAATAACCCCATACATCAATTTCATACATGAAACCTAATATTGTGCTTATTTTTTAACTATGTCTGTCACACTGTCAACAATCAACATCATAAAAAAAAATGTCTGTACTTTCAGCTAAGGTATTTTATTATTTTTCAATGGAAATCATGACAATAAAGATTATGTCCCAACCACTATTAAAGTATCAATTACGCAGAAAAATTAGATTTTTAGTTTACCATTGCACCAAATAGGGTTGGTTGGTATTCTATTAAATAATTTTAATTTACCTATTTAATTTACATTCCTAATCACCGTATTTGACATGTTTTGTTGGAGTTATTGAAGAATAGGGATCCCAGCCTTCTTTAGTTAGCTTTATAAGGCTAACTAACGAAAATATCATGACCTAACCTAACCAATCGTCAAGGGCGTACAGTTAACCTAACGATTGGTTAGGTTAGGTCGTGATATTTTAGTTAGTTAGCCTTATAAGCCTAACTAAAGAAGGCTGGGGTCCCTATTCTTCAATAGCTCCGTTTTGTTTGTATGAACAATATGATTACGGTATAACTGAAATCTGAATAGTGTTAAAGGAATTGTTTTTGCTATTATCACTATTATTTAGAAGAAAATAATAAACAAACTGGTTTTATAATTTTGAGTGTAAACATAAGTAGTTTCTTTCTTGTAAAAGTAAGTATAATGCTTAAATAAAATGGATCAAGTAAAGATAAGCACCCCCAGCCTTCTTTAATTAGCCTTATAAGGCTAACTAACGAAAATATCACGACCTAACCTAACCAATCGTTAAGTCAACTGTACGCCCTTGACGATTGGTTATGTTAGGTCGTGATATTTTCGTCAGTTAGCCTTATAAGGCTAATTAAAGGCTGGGGTGCTTATCTTTACTTGATCCAATAAAATAATATGAAACATAAAATAATTTTATTACAATCAAACACTAACGAACCGAAAAAAACATTAAAACCGAATAAACCATGTTTTTTGGGTTTTTTTTAAACCAATGTTTTTATTTTTGTTTTTTTATAAATAACCATGGTTTTTTTTCCACCCTGGTTTAATCCATGTGTACTTAACTTATACTGTAAAGATTTTAAAAGTAACTGTACTTAGAATTACACCCCTCTTCTTGAAAATTTTGCAATTTTCTTCTTTCTTAAAATTTAGTATAATAAAATTAATGACATGAGACAGCAATGGAATGGTATATAAGTGGGACTAGGTGGGGATGGGATGGATGGAAGGCAGTTGGGTACGAGTAGGACTATAGGTAGATCACTTTTCTTGGCCAAAGTTTAAGAATAGCTCAATGAAGTCAAGAGAGATGTGGGAGTAACATTTACAATAGGAAAATGAATATATTGTTGCTTTGGAGAGTTTAAACAAGGAAGTCAAAGAAATCTCATAGTCAAGACTGAGGTATGCATTGTATAACTGAGTACCAGAACGAATCGTATACTTCTTCCATTCAAATTTATTTTTATTTTAATGCTAACTAAGATAAATAAGGACGTAACTACGAGTAGAGTAATAGTATATGTACTTTTTTTTAGACCAACAAAGAAGCTTACAAACAGATAAATCCCTTAGATCAGTGTTTCTCAAACAGTGAGTCGCGAGCCCCGGGTCGTAGTTTATTTACCCCTGTAGTAGTGATTTGTTTACCCCTGTAAGATGATAAGGGATCGGGCCAACCTAAGACCCTGACAAGGGGGTCGTGGGGAAAATCCGGCTGAGAAACACTGCCCTAGATGATATGCAAAGTCCCTGTACTCGTACAAACACAGAGAGAATATGCATATGGTCAAAATACAACAATATGAAATTTAATGTCGAAATATTTTAGCTCTTAGAGTACGGAAAATGAGGAACTAAAAAGTATGACATCCAATATAAAGGAAATTACTCGAAAGCAAGGCATTTTAAAGTGGTTATGACAGACGATGCGAATCCTGACATATAATATGATATCAATAAATAAAATCAAAAGAATAACGCAAGAGACATTGAGAACTTTCGGAAGATGGAACAAATATGTAAAGATTCCTTTGCCGCAAACTTTAATGATACCGAAAATGAAGTATTGCTCATTTCTTACGTCCTCATATAAAAGAGAAGAATTCAGTCATTTAAAAGGAGTACAGAGAAATTTTACACCAAAACAAGTGAGTTAAAGGACTGACATTATTGGGAAAGGTCACAAGAATTAAATCTGTACTCTTTGGAAACAAGAAAGAAAACAAGAGGAACCATCATCTACATCTGGAAAACAATTGAGAAACTCGTTCCTATCAGATGTCAAGCTGAATCCCAACCAACCAAACAACATTGGAAAATAGGAAAAGCAGGATGTGCAGCATTCCTAAACTAAATGCTAGGCACGAACACTCCAAACTTTGAATGGATAATATAGGCTTGTCGTTAGAGGGCGAAAAAATGCTACTAACTATTTACCGCTAGAAATAAGGATTATTACTGGTATCGGTGTGCATACCTTCTGAAGAAGGTGAAAACAATACCAGATGAGCCGGGTGTGCCAGTTATGTGAGAAAGATAACTCAAGATGCAGAGCCACGAGAATGGCTTCCGTACTCTGAGGGATCTTTACGCAAAACTCTGAGAAAATAATTCTTTAAGAATTTAAAAATGCTTAATTGAAACTGCTTTGAAGAATTTACTTTCTTCTGAGACGATGTAAAAGCATTTTTTTTTAAATTCTTTAAATGTAACAGAAAATGTTTTAAGAGGAAACATCCTTAAAAAATGCTTTGAAAAGAATTCAAATGTAAGCTTACGCTAAACAAAGCGTTCTTTTATGCTTCTGAAAGTGTTATAAAGATAAAAAAAAATCAGAAAGAGGGTTCATTTTCGTCTTTATTATCTTGTGATAGAGATAAAAAGTGTTCTGGCACTTAAAACGAGTTCTTAAGGAGTTAACAATGTGATATGTACCTTGTTAAACTTGGTTTTGCTTCCACCCGAATTGTTCATTCTGACCAACGTCGAATAAACCCCACCTTAGACCTACAGCTTAACGCAGAATCCGAACCACGACCCACCACGGCTGGTCAGAAATTACAGAGTCCCCTCCTGGACTCGATCCGATTGGCAATCCAACGTCTTAACCTCAAGGCTACTAAACGAATTTTTTGTATGGAAGAATGAACAGCTGGGTGAGCTGAGCGCAGGCTGCCATCGCCAGAAGTCGAACCGGGGCCGGTGGATTCGTAATCAGCGATTCTAACCATTACACTACCGAGGCGCAAATATATATATATATAAATATATATAAAACTCAGTGGCTTCTTCGGGAGCCTCATTCAGTTCAATATGAAGAGAACCAAATCTTAACATGTTTTTTCTCCTTCTCGATTTAATTATTTATTAACGAACGCCTCCAGACATCTGCTCATCCTTAGTAATTTTCTACAACTTAAGTTAATTGTACTTAATTTTAAACTTATTTTAATAAATAAATAAATAAATTTTCAATTTTCAGGATACCTTTTTTCTTTCAAAGAACAGATTATTGTATGAGAATAGGAAAATCTACATTACTGTTAATAATAACAAAACAATTTCGTATTTATTTTGATGTCATACAAATTGTGGGTCAATAAAATTGTATTTGTTAAATGCAAAAATGGTGAAACTGTAAACTTTTGTTGTGTATTTTTGTGAATGAATATAATTTTATTACTGATAACTTATATGAGGGTTGGTTAGGTTAGGTTAGGTTAGATTAGATTGGTTAAGTTAGATTAGGTTAGATTAGGTTGGTTAGGTTAGGTTAGATTAGGCTGGTTAAGTTAGATTAGGTTAGATTAGGGTGGTTAAGTTAGGTTAGATTAGGTTGGTTAGATTAGGTTAGGTTAGATTAAGTTGGTTAGGTTGGATTAGATTAGATTAGGTTGGTTAGGTTAGGTTAGTAATGCATATTACCTGTGTTTAAGGGTCACAGGTATTACGCGAAATGCCTAACATTTTTAGGCATTACGTGAAATGACTGGTTTCACGCAATGACTGTAACATATACGAATATACTGATTTCTATTATATGAAAGTTTGTAAATTTTTCTTATTTGATTTGTTAATTGCAACAGCCAAGTTCACGAAATGAAAAAGGAATCGAATAACTAACTCACTAATACTTAATTCACTAATACTTAATTTAACCTAACCTAACCTAACAGGGGATGACAAGTTTAATTAAGTTTCGATGATGTGTAACTTTTCCCGCTCGGATTATAATTTGCCGCATTTCATTTTCAGGAAATGGCTTATTTGCTTATCGCATAAACTACTTTAGTGATGTTCTGTGCTTAATATACATAATTTTAATAGTCCCAAATACGTGTGTATGTGTGTGTGTGTGTGTGTGTGTAATCAAACTGCAGTAGTTGATATTATAGGACCTAATGTTACATCGCACACAGAACAATTCTGTTAATTATGCAAATACACTGCAATTACAGTAATTTCCTATTATTTGAAGTCATTTTTATGCAACATAATTTTTAAGTATTTTTTACATGGCATTTCCAGTAATTAAGATTCATTCCCTTTTTTTTTTGTATTTTTTATGCATCGACAGAATTCATTTTGAAAATTTGCCCACAAGCTATGGAAGACCAACAATCTTCACACGCTGACGCAGCAAGTTTGCACACACGCGAGGAAGATGAAAGATACGTAGAAAGGGAAAGGGAAAGGGGGAAGACAGAGAGAGAGAAGAGAAGAGAAGAGAGGAGAGAGAGAGAGAGAAGAGAGAGAGAGAGAGAGAGAGAGAGAGAGAGAGAGAATACCGTAGAGACATCAATTCTAATAACTGGGATAATTCCAATATATTGATATTCTTGGTGAAAGGCTGTCGGTTGGCTGTTATCACTGTTACGAGACGAGACATTTCGTAGAACCTCCATTGTTGCCTGTGTGTCTGTTGCCAGAGAAGTCAATAAGAATTGTGTGTTTGCGCATGCTAACTTGATGCCACGTATATATAAATGGTTCGCCTCCACCCGCGTTCGAGTCATCCTAATTTAATTAGCTTAAAATTACAGTATCAAAGACAAAATTAAGTAAAAGAAACAAGCAAAAAGCCTTGTAATTATATACAACACCTATATTATACACTGTACGTTCGTTTGTATATATAACAGACGTATATCGAATTTCATATATATACACACTATATGCCTACATATCGGTATATGAAAACAAATTATAAATTTTTTCTTTATTTGACACGATCCTTTATCGTATATTAGAACTTTCACTAGTTTATACATGTAAGCCGACTTAGTAGGGTTTCAGTATAACTTTTAGCAGCCGATATTATTAAACTGAAGAGAAGAATTAAGCATTTGGATGACTCATTTCGGAACCCTCCCCATAAAAGGGCGTACAACTACCCGCTTGTTCTTCACATATTGATATCATAAACGCGGCTCTGTATCAGAGATTTTGTAACTAGGTACGGTACTCCTGTTTGTATGTTTTATATTTAAATATTTTTTACATAGTTAATCTATATAGCAATATAACTATATATATACACTCTGTATACGCCTATGTGATAAATGTTCATGTATATGCAAAGATACAGTTTAAATTTAAATAAATAAACTATATACTTAATTGTACAGTCATGATGCTGCGAACAGATCCAATTCCTTCATTACGATATTTATA
>JAJOZX010003703.1:132500-175000 GCA_023014485.1 Bathynomus jamesi | reverse complement strand
ACAACAAACATTTTCGTTTTTTTTCATATATAATGAAAATTGAAAATTAAAGTTTTAGTGGCGTCAAAAAAAAATAACATCCCTACGTAGGATAGTAATAGGATAGTAATAGTAAAAAACTTGAAAACAAGACAAACTATAAACAAAAATCGTCTAAAGTAAAAAAAAAAAAAAAAAAAAAAAAATACAGGGAATAAAAAATAACAATATCGATGTTAAATGGAGCTCGTCTCTATAACAGCGTAAATATGACCTAACTTATTGAAGAAACCTTATTTTTTTTACGTATAAAAAAGAAAAACTATGTCAGAAATACGTCCTTTATTCAAACAAGCAAAGATTACATTCAACCTATCTTACATCTGCATTCTTTACATTGTCAAGTTTTTCTTTGAAATAAAAGTGCTCTGTCATTGTGTTCCCTACAATCAAACAAAAAAATAAGATGTGTGTCATTTTGTCCCTCTAAAATGTTATATATATATATATATATATTATATATATATAATGAATGAAAAAATGGAAATTTCTGTTGAGTATATATATATATATTTTTATAGACTTAATTTGCTATATTTCTGTATATTAAGAAATAGTTATTAGCTACACCTTATATTAGATATAATATCGTAGAATAAGTAATTGATCTTACCTTTATGATATAAACTTTAAGTGAGAATTTCAAAGAAGAGAAATTTGAACTGTGGTTTTGTTTATGTAAAATGAAATGACCGAAATCTGCTAATCGGCAGGAATCAAACTTTGATGACGCCGGGAACTGACGCCATTTTGAAATTTCCGTTTACATTTTTACTTGATTTATCTTATTTTAAATTTGTTTAAAAACTACGAAGACGAATGAAATGATTTTTAGGATCATTTTTGCGAGTGTATCTAGTCCGTGTGAACGAGTGCTAAATACACTTTTAAACACTTGGCTTGAAAAAAATTGAACTGAAGAACCGTTAGGCTTTGTATCTGACAAGAGAGCTCTCAGGGACGGACGGAGGGAGGCGAGGCTTTTGGGGGGTTAGCAACTGCGATGCGGTCTTTCCCCCCTTCACTCCCACTTCAATTGATCCAGGATCCGCTCACTCACTGCATGCGTTTCTTTCTCTCGTACCAAAACAACCCATGCCTCTCACATTGCACTCGCTAATACTACAAAAATGGCATTTGCTTATGCCTCAGCACTGCCACAGAACATTGCAACAAAATGCACCCTTCCACTGTGAAAATCGGCACCAAAGTGAGCCTTAGCCAGGCAGGCGAGGCAGCTCCTCGTAATGGGCACTCGTAAATTTGAACCAAATGCGAACGTGAATCGCGGCCATAAATTTTATTACTCCAGTCTTCCCCCTTCGAGTGGGGACTGGTGTCAAAGGCAACGCTGAGAAAAGCAAATAAGAAGTGATTTCGAAGCAACAGAGAGAAATAGTCAAATACAGTGTGCGTTTAACTTTAATATTCGGTCGGCGTTTCATGGAAGGAAGCTTAGAGAAAAAGGAAGGTCTTCGTAGCGGGGTTTTGCGGTCGAAGGGAGCAAGCAGCCTCCGCGATGGTCAACGGCTCAAACAACCTTCAGGAACTCGACAAAACCTTTCATCCTTTTCTTTTTCCACTTAACTTATTTATTGCTTATATGACATTTCTACATTCCTACTCTCTCTCTCTCTCTCTCTCTCCACACACACACACACACACACACACCACACACATACACACACACATATATATATACATATATACATATATATATAATACTAATAAATTATCAGTCAGCACAAATATTTCAAAAGAAATGTGTGTAATTATCATAATTTATTCGAACATTGATTTATCTATATATTACTCTCTAAGCGCGATAGTGTATACGATCATAAATGAGTAAAGTTAATGAGGAGCAACATCAATAAATAATTAACTTAGCGAATGAGCAATAACAGGTATTTGAAGTGTGTAGCTTTCATTGCAAAATCAGGTGATGAAATAAAGGCGCAAATTGTTCTGCTCCTGCGGAAACCAATTGCCTATATAATTATCTTTATCTAAACTATTTAGATTTATTACCCTGTGTTTTTTGTACTGGGCTGACTTCCCGTGTGTTAACTTAATTTATAGCCTAATCTTGTATAACTTTATGGGCATTTTGCACTAACTTTCTGACTGTAAATTCACACCCTTGTACAAACACGGCGGACACTCTATTTAAACCTATTTTAAATACTTTTAAAAATTAAGCTTTACGTAAAAGAATACAAATTTTCTCGTTTTTCGGTAATATATATATATATAATATATATATATATATATATATATATATATATATATATATATATATGTGTGTGTGTGTGTGTGTGTATATATATATATATATATATATATATATATATATATGTGTGTGTGTGTGTGTGTATATATATATATATATATATGTGTGTGTGTGTGTGTGTATATATATATATGTGTGTGTGTGTGTAATTAATAGATTATGATGTTAAGTATGAACCAAATGTTTAAGTCATTTTAAATATCCCCTCTATTTCTCTCTCTCTCTCTCTCTCTCTCTCTCTCTCTCTATATATATTATATATATATATATATATATATATATATTAAATTATTACAAACGAAAACAACATATATCACATCTGGTTTTTTTGAGTGACAATTTAAGATTGTAAAACAATAAAAAACCAATCGAGTTAAAAAGTAAAAGTTGTTATAAACGGGCATTAAGACTGGCCTCCCTCGGAGAAGACCTGAAATCCTGCCCGTATACAGGTTTCTTCGATTATCGACCGCTGACCGCTCTAGCGAACTCCCGCAAGACTGCAGAAGGCCAGCAGTTTTTGTTTCAGTGAAGCCCTCAAACTTGTCCTTTTAAGACTGAGCTTAAAAGCCAATTAAGATAACTTTTATCCACTGGGATTAAGTCATTAATGTAACTTTACGTCTTTGAGATAATTTTTTGGGGTTTCTTTTTACTTTTTAAGTGTTTGATTATATAAATTAATTTCACCAATTCGAAGATGAAGATGAGATAGAATTGTGAACAGACATGTAGACTCCCAACATCGAGTTCTGTATTTCACACGAACAAACTGTAATTGAGACAAATTTCATAACCAATAACGAATTATTTTTTCTATATAAACGGTTGTTATATACATATAAATGTTTGGTATATAGAAGCTTTTTATATATATATATATATATATATATACAGGGTGGGCCGTAAGTTTCCATACATAGGAAAAATAAACATTTTTTTATGGACAACCATTTTTATTTATATAATATGCTCTACATGGTTGCCATTGTTTTGAAAACACATTTCAATACGTGTTCCCCACTGTTGATGAACACGCATTAGCACAGTTGACGTTATGCTTGTAATGGCGTTGGTGATACGTTCCTTTAGATGATTTATGTCTCGTATCTTTTCCTGATACACCATGGCCTTCAAGTGCCCCCAAAGATAGAAATCAAGGGGGGTGAGATCTGGGGATCTGGGAGGCCACTCCACAGGACCACGCCAACCAATCCAAGCATCCGGAAACTGCTGCTGATCCAAATACCGACGCACGTGAAGACCATAATGAGGTGGAGCTCCATCTTGCTGGAAGTAAACTGGGAAGTTACCTTCCTCGTTTAGCAGGGATGGGAAAATCTCTTCTTGCAACATGTTGAGATACCTTTCGGCATTAAGATTTCCACTGACAAAAATTGGTCCAATAATTCTGTCACCCCATATCCCGGCCCACACCATCACTTTACCGGCACCTTGCATCTTCGTCGGACTCAGCCAGTTAGGGTTAGCATTACTCCAATAACGTATGTTTTGCCGATTAACCTCTCCATTGACGTAAAAATTTGCTTCATCAGTAAACAAGATCTTACGTCAAACGCATATTCTTAGGGTATCTGAAACATAAAACAAACGTTTAATTTTTCCTATGTATGGAAACTTACGGCCCACCCTGTATATATATATATATATATATATATTATATATATATATATATATATATATAAAGGAAATGTTAGTTTTATTTATTTGAAAAATTGTAACGTCTTTAAGCCATTTACACGGACTCATACAGATTTATTCAGATTTATGAAATTTTAAACACGATTCATACAGATTCGTACAAATTCCATAGGTTTGAATCCTAAGGGCAGATTATGTTTTGATTTCAAACTTGCATTCATTTATATTTGATTAATAAACAACACATAACATAAATCAATTTTTTTTTTCTCTCTCTCTCTCTCTCTCTCTCTCTCTCTCGACACAACACACACACACACACACACACACACACGGTTTTCCCTTTATATATATATAATATATATATATATATATTATATATATATATATATGTAAGAAAGTTCTATGTTTTTCCTTTAAAAGACGAAGATTTTGAGAGAAGAACGAAGGTGATTTTGAGCATCTAATGACATCCCAGAGAGCGCCTATAATAAAGGACTCGAAATTCTCCGAAGACTGAGAGATGACTGGAATTAAAAGGCTTTCACTTCTGTCTCTTTTCGTTACTTTACTTTGTTTAATGGACTCTTTCTCTTTATAAGGTAATTATTTAAAATGTTTACGAATATATAGTTTCCCGTTTTCCTTCTCCCATTAGTTGAGTCTGTCTCTGTCTGTCTGTCTCACTTTCTGTCTGTCTGTCTCTCTCTCTCTCTCCGTCTGTCTCTCTTTTGTCTCTCTGTCTGTCTCTCTGTCTGTCTGTCAGTTTCTTTGTCTCTCTCTCTCTCGGTGATGTAGTGGTTAGCGTCGCTGACTACGAACCCATCGTCCCTGGGATCGAGACCCGGTGACGGCAGCCGGCGTGCAGCAAAACCCAGCTGTTCATCCTTCCACACAATAAAGAAAGTGGTTGGTAGATAAATGGGTACCCTGGGTAATCTAGTGGTTAAGACGCTGGGCTGCTGGTGGGGCGTGGTTCGGCTTCCACGTTAAACTGTAGGTTTAAGGTAGAGTGAAAAGCTTGACCTTCGATAGAATGAACAATTCGGGCGGAAGCTAACTAAAGGTTAAAGGTTATATATATATATATATAGAGAGAGAGAGAGAGAGAGAGAGACATTGAATATCTTTCACGAATTACATGTTTTTCAGTTTAGAAATTGCGATAGTAGATGGAGCTTTTTACATAATTACTTAGTTTGCCAAGTTCATATATAAAGAAAAAGCTTTTAATCTGTAAAATATGCTTTTATTCCATCTGAAAGCTGAATAAATGTTACAATATTGTAAAGATTAAGTTTGAGAATATGAAAACGAGATTAAGCCCATATATATATATATATATATATATATATATATATATATATATATATATATATAGTGAGATATTTTCCCAGAGTCTGGTTCTAACACTATAAATCAACCTGAGCTGTCGCTCAGAACCCATATTTGGCCGAGGAGAATTTCTTCCTTAATTTTTTTCCATCATATTTTTACATAATATTATAAATTAAAATATTTTATTTTCATTTTTCGAAAATAATTTTTTGCATTTGGTATTTTATTACGACAAAATTTTATACAAATAATTATTATTATTATTATTATTATTATTATTATTATTATTAATTTTTTTATTTTTTTTTTATTTATTTATTTTTTTTTTTTAACAGATACGAAGGTGGACAGTTTACATTACAAAAGAGCCAATGCATTTTTACATTTTTTTTTACATTACGTCTTTTTAGATTTGTTACCATATCGCTTCTGTATTGAAAAGAATCCTGAAATTGTTCCGCTTTTCGACGTATAAATGAGAATAACCCATGCATGAAGCATATTAGCATATTACGCAAACATACACTATATCTCTCTGTCTATCTATCTATCTATCTATATATATATATATATATATATGTGTGTGTGTGTGTGTGTATATATAAGACTCCTTAAAGCGAGTTTGATTTTTGGAACATGGAATATATCCTTTATGTGAGTGATAGAGACTGTGGAAAGGAAAGTTTAACAATAAAATATCTTTAAAAAGAGAGAAAGACGGTTTATTTGCTCTACAATTTGGAAAGAGTCCAAAAAAGTAATCATATATTTGGATATTCGTACGAGAAAAAAGGGAACAATTAAAAAAAGCAGAAAAGAATTTTGTCTGACTTGAATTTTCTGCAATGTATATTTCTATCCGTATAAATTTATGTTTCTTGCATGTATATGTACAATTAAAACAGGCATTTAAGGACACACACACACACACACACACACACTTGTGCGCATCTCCCAATGAACGAGGTAGCGACTTTTTTTTTTTTAAATCCATACACTTCAAAAACTAAATGACCAAATATAACACAGGTCAACAAAAAATTTTTTGTTTCGTTGCCAAGGAAATTCGTACGAATTTAGGGTATTTTGGGGTTGCTGAATTCCAAAATGAAAGTAGTTTTTCCGATTTGGCTCTAGTTCTTGAGATATGAATACCCTCAATTAATAGGAAACGTAACCATAACGCGTGCATATGGGAAACTACCGGAACATTCTAGATCAGTGGTTCCCAAACCCGGGGTCGCGACCCCAAATGGGGTCGCAAGCCTCATCACAAAGGGTCGCAGGGAGCCAATGTGGTCGATGGGGTCGCAAGTGTCTTTGCAATGACAATGAGGCAAGGGTGAATTTTGATATCTATGATGACGTAGAAAAGTTCTGGATTACTTTAGCAGAGAGACATTCGACTGTTAAAAATCGAGCTATCAAAGTTCTGGTACAATTTGGAACCACCGATATCTGTGAGGCAGCTTTCTCGTCAATGGTATTTATGAAAAATGAGTACCGTAACCGTATTTCAAACATCAACTTAGAAAATTGTATGCTATGTTCCTTAACCTCATATACCCCCAGGTACAAAAAATTAATCAAATCATAATGTACACATGTCAGATATGAAATATGCCACTGTTATAGCATATCAGACATATGATAGAGTAGGAACTTAGAATATTGATTGATATGTTGTTTTATATTACATATTAAACATGAGAGAGTTGTAAATAGTTTCTGACAATGTTTACTTTTACACTCTTGAGTTATGTAATACATTTCCTTATTTGTTTTTACAGTTAAATAAATACGTATAAAAATATGTCTCTATTTATTTTAAGATTCTTCCTCACTAGATAAAATTATATATATATATATATATATATATATATATATATATATATATATATATATATATACTTGTTCTTCGTAATGACTTGTGGTCGCACTGGATAGGCAACAGCACTAGAAGGGGTCGCACTGGATAGGCAACAGCACTAGAAGGGGTCGCACTGGAAAATGCTTGGGAACCCCTGTTCTAGATGGTGAGACACGCGAATATTCTTAGTGTTTACTCCGCGATCATTCTAGAATATTCCCCCTCCATATATAAGTCATCGGCCACCCAACCAGTAAGTAGGCTCCGCCTGAACATTAAATTTTTTGCATTTTTACGTGTTTCAATGGGGTACCAATTATCTCATAAATTAGAGCCAATCTAGCAAAACCGATGTCATATTCGGAATCAGCACCACAAAGTTACCCCAAAATCACTAATATGATTGGCAATAAAATGAGTGTTGACCAGTGTAATTTAACCTAACTTAGGCTCAGCGCCATTGAATCGAGAAGGGCGTGATAAGGGTTTCGGACGCAACTGAAGGCTCGAACGAATGTTAAGTCATTAATTAGTGAGGTACTCGCTAATTTAGCTTAACCTAACCATACCACAAATTAACTAACCTAACCTAGCGTAACTTAACCAAATCAGAACCAACATATCGTTTTTCCGACAATTTGCAATTTACAATTTACAATTTATTGTTCTAAATTATACGTGTACAGAACATTGCATCAGCTAGATGTAATAAGTAATAATTTTAATAAATATATAAATATATTAAATAATTAATGATAATGATGATATTAATGATAATAATAATAATAATAATAATAATAATAATAATCATAATGATAATCTTTATTGGCAGAGGGTAAACCCCATAAAAATGTATAATATCCATCAAGGCAACAAACGCTACGACTAATTAAATAATATATTTAAAACTTAAACAAATTTGGACTTAAAAAGAAATAATATCCAACCACTGAAACGAGTAATAATAAATTTATAATAAAATACTACCAAAAGCTAATACTAAAAATTAAAAATTAAAAGTACATGTAAAGGAAATTCCAATGTTGCCATTGGCGAACACTTCCATTCCAAAGAAGCAGTGTTCTGACGTAACTAGTTACGAGTAATCGTTACTTTTTTGAGTAACGGTAACTGTAACGAGTTACATTTTTTCCGCCCAAGTAATTGCAATTGCAACTAGTTAAAAAAAATAATTAATATTTGTGACTTGCACTAGCTACTTTTTTTCTGTGAGGGCAAGAAGTTAGTAGCTACTTTCATCACAAGCCTTCCTCGATGTATGTATTGTGCACAGTGCAAGTTTATTGACGACATGTATCTAATGCCAATATAATAAAACCCGATTGTTAATTCGTTAAATCACTTTCAATATGAAACAAATGAACAATCTTGTCAAGTATCACTCGTCAGGGAAAGTACTTTGAAGAGGATTAGATGCTCGCTAAAACCAGGAAAATGTCGAAAATAACTTTTGAAGTAACTAATAACTAGTTATTTTTTTGAAATAGCAACTACTACTGTAACTAGTTACTTATTTGAGGTAGCAACTACTAACTGTAACTATTTACTTAATTGAGGCAGCAACTACTAACTGTAACTAGTTACTTATTTGAGGTCGCAACTACTAACTGCAATTAGCTACAAAAAGAGTAACTGTCACAGCACGAAGACCTAAAGCAGGACCAACGATTAGGTTGGACAATTGGATTGTCTGAGTCTTGACTTCTTTGCATTAAACTGTACTGAGCACATCTTGTTATTTCAGGGAGGCTTGAAACGTTGTGGTTAGCGAGCATTCGTGAAGCTGAACATCTTGGAGGTACCTTTTGCGCCAGTCTAAAGTGTTTGTTATAAAGCAAATTTAGGATTCTGCAGGAACCTCTTTTATAATTAACCCACAGTTGCTACCCATAGATATTAATGCAGAAAGTATGAAATACAAGTGTCTTTATATTGGTTCACCTCTCATTTTAAAAATAATATTATCTGTTTGGTTTGAGATTTTAGGGTGGAATTATATAACTTTAGATTTGGTAACATTAAAATTAATGTCAAGGTTCTGTGAATATAATTCTCAAATTTTTATAAGATGAGCCAGATCTTTAACTGAAGGACTTATTAATACCATATTATCGGCATACCTTTGGTTTGCTTCCGTCCGAATTGTTCATTCTGACGAAGGTCAAGCTTTTCACTCCACCTTAGATCTACAGCTTAACGTGGAATCCGAACCACGCCCCACCAGCAGCCAGGCGTCTTAACCACTAGGCCACCCAGGGTACCCATTTATCTACCAACCACTTTCTTTATTGTGTGGAAGGATGAAGAGCTGGGTTTTGCTGCGCGCCGGCTGCTGTCACTGGGTCTCTATCCATGGACCGATGGATTCATAGTCAGCGACGCTAACCACTACACCACCGAGGTTATTTACCCTCATGTTATCTATACAACATCTCACTCTTTCCTCATTAAGAGAAGTAATTAATCTATCGATATACGAGTATACGGGGCTCCAATAAACCTTAGCCCCCCCCCACCCATGGCCTAAACCATTAGAGGTACAGTAAAACTAAACATACCTTACAAAAGAGAATTTAATCCTGCATTTAATGAGAAACAATTAAAACTTGGTGTTCCCGCCATTGGCTTCCAAGACAGCCTGAATTCGCTTTGGGCAGCTTGCCAAAAGTGACGTGAATAGATCTTGATCGTTACGCAAATTTGCTAAAACAGTTTCAATGTGTTGCGTCATTGTATCCTTCGAAAATGGATTTGCTGCAGGTTCTTGAAACAAGAGACATTCAACCTTGTCCTTTATAACTAATCCAATGTGTTCACAGACGTTCAGGTCAGGAGAATTTCCTGGTCATTCTTCATTTCCAAAGAAATCGATCTCATGGTTCTGCAACAACTGTTGAGTGGCTAATGCCTTAAAGCAGGGGGCCTTATCGTGCAGAAGTGTGACCTGATCGACATCCATAACATTGTTTGGGTTTCTTAGAAAAGGAATGACATGCTGGGATAGAATAATTTCACGAAAATACTGTCCATCCCAACTCTGACCATTTGGCTTCAGCACCCACATGAGCTTCTTTGCAGTGAACAAAACAAACACACCAACACAGTCTGGACTTTTTAATAATTCGCGATAATGTTCATTGTCATCGATTTCATCTGGTGTTGTGGCCCACACTCGATCATTTTGGCAGTTAGGCCGACGTGTTACGTAAACAAAAAATTCATCGGAGACAGCTAAATGCATGAAATCATCCACATCCCAATCTTCAAGATAATGGGCAAACCACATTCTGTCATCGATGTTAAGTTGAGTTTTTCTTGGCTTTGGAAGTTCATGCCAAGGCTTTAAACGTTGCCTATAACGGTACAGTCGAATGATCTCACCACTAACGATCTTTCCTCTCAACACTTCGATCTCTCTAGAAAGTTTAGCACAGCTGTTTTTCCGCTTACGCGTACCGCTTTCAATGATGTCCTTTGTTTCCTGAGAGAGTGGCAAATTTGGGCTCCCAGATTTGGTTGTATCCATTTCACATTCATCCAAAGTTTTATTCCAATTTCTTTTGACGAAGACCTCACTTCGCAACTTTTTGGCAACCCATGAACGTGTTATAAAGGTGGCTCCAGCCTGCAATAAATAAAGAATTTTATATATTTTTATAATCACTAAAAACTATTTCGATATAAGTAAACATGTAAGCTGCAAATGGGGAGGCTAAGGTTTTTTGGAACCCCTTACATTAAACAGCAGAGGAGAGAGCAATGAGTCTTGTCTAACTCCGCATGAGAAACCAAAACACTCGGACAATACGTTGACCTATCCAACCTCAAAGGTTTGGTGAGCGTACCAAAATTTCAATATATTTAAAACATACGAGTACATACCTTTCAACCCTTCAAATGTTCCGTACGATGATTCCTCATTTCACGAAAGTGAAGCTTGTTGCCCCTCCTATTGACCACATACATTATAAAACGTTTCATTTCCCAAGAAATTGGGGCGAGAAGGCAGAAAACAACCCGTATATAGTTACACTCCTCTCATCTCTTCCACCAGTCAAACCCTCGAAATAGTCCTTCCATCTATTTCGTAGTTCTGCATCCACCGTGAGCATTCTTCCATTTTCATCACTTATTCTGAAACTTCCTTTCTTAGTTTCATTCCTGAACTTCTGCACTTCCTTCCAAAACAACTTTCTATTTTGTACATAATTTTCATTTATCCTCTTTCCAAATTTATTATTTAATCTCTGTTTCTTCTGCCGCACTAGTCTCTTCATACACCTCTTGCTCTTTTGAGTACTTTCGTAAGAGTACTTTCCTTCCTAAAGGTTTTCAACTTTATTAAATGTGCTGAAAAATTAAATCAATATCCAAAAGTTTTTCTTTGTGAAAAACGTTTGAGAACTCTTTGTTTTCTGTGTTCAAACACACTCTTTCTTCTTCTAGTTTCTTCTCTATTACAATTACTCTACACACCCAACATCCATTTCCCCTTTTCATCCTCAACCGGTGATTCAACCTCCCTTAGCATCCCACCACGCTTTTGCCGTCTTCTTCCCACCCGTCTTTACAACTCCATACACACATACACACACACACTCCTTGCATTCTTGATCAGACATTCATGGCACACATACCACATCTCACTCATATCCATTTGTTCTACAACTTGTACACTCATTTACTCTCTTACTACATTCAACTGCTACTTCTCTCACCATTAACTTTTCCACTCTAATCCTTTCGTGACCGACCTTTTAACATCCACTCTCTTCGATTCTCCACGCAACTTCACTTTATACAAGAGTATCATGTGGTAAGAAACATCACACTCATACCTCGCACTACACGTGTTTCACATACTTCTTTCAGCATACTTCTTTTCACTAGCACATAATCTATCAGACTTCGCTCATCATGTATCGTATTTTACGCCTTATAAGACGCTACAAGTGGTAAGACGCACCTTATATTTAGCAAAGAATATTTAGGAAAAAAATATTTCGAAGATTTATCAGCCTGACAAAAAATATATTCCATACAGAGATGGGAAATCGGATCGGATTCGAATCGATAATCGGAATTAATCGATATTTTTTGAGAAATCTGAATCGAAAAAAAATTCGAATCGAAAAACGGGCGCGGATCTGAATCGAAATTTTGATCCGAATCGAAAAGAAACGATGAATCCGAATTCGAATTCAAATCGATAAAAAATATGGATCCGGATTTTAAAAATTTGGTTATAACTTATAAATAACTTATAAGGCTTATTAACGTTTCCGGTTTCACCACAGGTAAAGACTGACCTTTCCGAGAATCTGTTTGCTCGGACAAAAATCATACTAATCCTATACTCCATCCATTAAGGTGCTAATCCTAATCCTTAAATTTTGGTATTGTCCGAGAGTGACAATTTCACACGCTCCTCAAAGAAATAACATTTTGCCTTCGAACATTGAAAATATCTTAGTTGTCAGGGCTAATTTTAATTTGTAAATTTGTATATATACAGTGGATATATTTCTTAAAGTATTATTATCATATTTTAATTTTTATGTATGCTATAATTAATATTTCTTGTATATGAGCCTTAATTGTTTAATAAATTAGCTTATATGAATGATTTTTTTTTGCACTTTATTAAGAGTAAATCTAAAGTTATTACTTAGATCGTTAATAGACTGAGAATTATCTGTATTATTTATTAAAAATGAAACTTATTAATAATAGCCACCCCCTGACTAAAAGAACGATGATAGGTATAATTTTATTAAATGAACTCATAAAAATCAAGAAAAATTAGGCCTGGATCCGAATCGGATTCGAATTGGATCGAAATCGAAAAAGGAATAATCCGAATCGGAAAAAAATTCGAATCGATAAAAACCGAAAAATTTGAATCCGAATTCGAATCTATATTTCTAATTGCGTGAAAATCGGATTCGAATTTGAATCGAAAAAGATTTCGATTTCCCATCCCTGATTCCATAACTTTATTAAAAGAACATTAAACAAAACAATAACATATGAGCCCTGAAGTGATTTTTGGAGACGTTTTTCAGGAAAAAAGTAGCGTCTTATGAGGCGTAAAATACGGTATATCATTTGTTCTATACCAGGTATACTTACGTACTCCCTTATGTTCAAAAATGGAATTTATTACACAACTTTCTCTATTACATAACTCTTTCAGCCTACACCCATTACACTGGCCAACAAAATGAAACTTTTTTTTCTCATCACAAACATGATCACACTTTTCTTAATGCATTTTTCGCGCTGATTCCGAATCTGGTTTTATTTCTTTTCTAGCACGTATAGTTATATAGATACACTGGTTTTGATATTTTTAAGTTTTTGATATTGCTATAAGAAAATTTATGGATGTATAGATCACACTTAGGAATGCTAAACAACAAATACATCATATACTTTATTCAATGTACTTATAAATAAAGAATATATACATTATTTTATTAAAAGCGCTGTGAGTGTGATTTCCTTTTGTAAATTTGGCCTGGATTGTCACGATACAGCATCCAACAATGGTCCGCCATCATGCTTTCATTCCAATATCCTTGGTAGCGCTTCTCCATCATCTGAATATCTTGATGGAAGCGCTCTCCTTGCTCGTCACTCACTGCACCAAGGTTTTCAGGAAAGAAATCTAAGTGGGAATGCAGGAAGTGAATTTTTAACGACATTCGACACTCCATTTCTTTGAAGGCATCAAGGAGGTTCTTGACTCCATCCTAATACGCAGGTGACTTGTTGCTTCCAAGAAAGTTTTCACATATCCATTTGAACGCCAGCCAAGCCTTCAATTCCAGCGGACTTAGGACTTTTTCAAATTCAGTGTCATTCAAAACCTCCCTTATTTGTGGCCCAACAAAAATTCCTTCCTTCAATTTTGCTGCAGTAACCTTCGGAAATTTCCTTGAAAGGTATTGGAACCCTTCAGAATTGACTTTACCCATTGCTTTAACAAAATTCTTCATTAAACCAAGTTTAATGTGAAGAGGTGGCAGATAGATCTTTTGGGGATCCACTAAAGGGACAGACTGGACATTGCTTATCCCTGGGACATATGTATACCTAAGTGGCCAGTCACTTTTGGTGTAATGTTCTATAGTGGCGCGACTGTCCCACAGGCAAAGGAAACAACAAAATTTTGTGAATCCTGACTGCATACCCATAAGCATTCCTATAACTTTTAGATCTCCACAAACATTCCATTGATGACTGTCGTATTTGATTGCCTTAAGTAGTATATCCATATTGTCATATGTCTCTTTTAGATGGACGGAATGGGCAATGGGGATGGATGGCATTATATTACCATTATGCAAAAGAACTGCTTTCAGGGGTCATTCTTACATTGTCGAGGCATGTTGACTGACCTGAGCAAACTATAAATTCAAAAAAAATGTACACCAACTTGACACAACAAGTTCTTGGACTGGACTGATCTTTTGACACACAAAGCACGGCGTTATTGCCTGAATCACAATGCTGCTAGACGTAAAAGCTCACACCTGAAATACATAAGATGTATAATTAAGATAATTGAAATAAATAAGATGAATAAACTAAAAAAACACAATAAAATAAACACAATCAAATGTTGAAATATTAGTATTTTGCCTATTTAAAATGGTTAAATCTGTGTAGTTATATATATGCCTTCATCTTGAAAACTATACGTGCTAGAAAAAATCTGAATGCAGTTTTGGAATCAGCATGAAAAATGCTATCCAGCCACCACAAATTTTACTCTGATGAAAAATCTTTGTTGGCCAGTGTTATCATTCACTCCTGTACACCATGCTTCCCTAACACCTCATCCTCCGGACCCATACTAACTTTCCCATTCATGCTCCCCTATCACAAACAGTTTGTAACATTCAGGCACCATTTTGATCATGCTATCAGGCTCTCTCCAGAATCTTTCTTTCTTATCCTCACACTTATTATCACACGACACATATCCACCACTGCCGACACTTTCATTCTCCCGAACCTAAATTTCACACAGACAATCAAGAAACTGACACACGAGAAATCCCTCATCGCTTCATACCATACAGCATTCATCAACAGGCTCACGCCTTCTTTTCATCTCACCCTCTCGCTCACACCCGCCTTCACACACTGAACATCCACTCTTTTCACCTCCTTTCATCTTTGTTTTACACAACTTCAAAACGTCAAATCTTCCACTCTTAAACACCTGCACCGCTTCTGCTCGCTTTTGCTCATCATTTAGCCCCCATACTTTCCACACACCCACACGTGCCTGCCTACAGTTATGTGGGCTGCCAGAGCAGGCGCGGCGCCCACGTCCGAGGCTATTCTTGCCCTTCGTGGAGAGAAAGAAGGAAGGATGGGTCCCCAACCCAACCCTTCCTCTCCTGTATTGTAGGAGATGCGGAGCTAGCTGCACCTTTCAGGGGGCGGTGGGATTGCCACATACTATCTTCTAATTTTTTTAAACAAAATATTGATTCACTATGTCATATGCTTTGCTTATATCTAAGAAAAAACTATAAATAGTTGAATCACTGTCAGTATATTTAAATACAATTGCCATAAAAACCACAAATACACAGGTCAGTTGAATGGGACCCTTTAAAACCAAACTGATTAGGAGACGTCCATAAATAATCATTTAATCGGCGTAGCAAACGTTTTTCGAGTAATTTTGAAAAGCAGGAGGCAACAACAATAGACCTATAGTTATTGTTAGATAAAATGTTCCCACATTTATTTTTGACAGGGCGTGTAATATATACCCTCATAAACTCTGCAGGAATATAACTATGAGCAAGCATGGCTGAGAACAATAATGAGATATGAAGATTCAGCGCATCATTAGCGTGCTTTAAATGCCCATTCGATAGGTCATTTCTGATGCTCTCAAAAAATGGTGTCATATATTTCAGAGTACTAAAAAATATGTATTAACCTGAATTCCTACGCAGGTATAGTGTATTAACTGAAAAAAAAAAATGTGTGTGTGTGTGTATATATATATATACAGTATATACAGTATATATATATATAGTCCTCAGTAACCTTGGTTTGGTTTCCGCCCGAATTGTTCATTCTGACTAAGGTCATGTTTGTTGGAATCTGAACCACGACGCACCACGGGTGGTCAGAAATTTCAAAGTCCTCGCACGGTCTCGATCTCACGACCTCCCAATCAGTAGGTCAACGTCTTAACCACTATGCTACCGAGGGTACCCATTTATCTACCTGCCAGTTTTTATTGTATAGAAGAGTGAACAGCTGGGTGAGCTGCGCGCCGCCTGCCGTCGCTGGGAAATGAACTCGGGTCCAGTGGATTCGTAGTCAGCGATACTAACCACTACATTTCATATATATATATATATATATATATATATATGCGCCTCGGTGGTGGAGTGGTTAGCGTCGCTGACTACGAATCCATTGGCTCCGGGTTCGAGACCCGGTGACGGCAGCCGGCGCGCAGCAAAACCCAGCTGTTCATCTTTCCACACAAAGAAAGTGGTTGGTAGACAAATGTGTACCCTGAGTGGCCTAGTGGTTAAGACTCCTGGCTGCTGGTGGGGCGTGGTTCGGATTCCACGTTAAACTGTAGGTCTAAGGTGGAGTGAAAAGCTTGACCTTCGTCAGAATAAACAATTCGGGCGGAAGCTAACCAAAGGTTATATGTTATATAAATCTGATGTGATATTCCTTCTCTTTAGTCAAGCATGATACGAGAGGCTCTATGTGAATGCGACATACCACGCAGAGGATTGACAAAAGTAAATAGACACCTTCGATTTTTCCAGTTCTTTATTTGATATTAAAAGTCAATAAATAAAAACAGATGTTATGAATCATTATATTTGGAACTGTGTTGCTTTCCCCTTTGCCTTACATAAAGGTGACACACGTTCTGGCATTCTATTGATGAGCTTTGACATTTGTTCTTGAGGACGATCATCGTGGTGTCTATTTACTTTTGTCAATCCTCCGAACATTATTACGCCATGTATCATGTCAGATTATAGGATACATATACGTTTTATCTCTCTCTCTCTCTCTCTCTCTCTCTCTCGCTCTCTCTCTCTCTTTGTATTTACATAGTATAAACATCCAATTTGCAATGAAAATCAAGATGATGGTACAAAGAAATATCAGTACGAGACTCCCCCTTCTGAAATCCCTTTAAAGGCATCCAGGTGAGAATGTAATATAAAAAAGTAAATATGTAACAACTTCGTGCAATGAGTTCTACGACCCATCATATACTACGTGTTAATAATGCTGATATACTGTATCATGTTTCACAAGATCATATTGTAGCACCCCCATCTTTATATAAAGTATTTTATATTGTAAACTGCGGGATCATCTTGCTCCATCACTCCTGACTCTGTTTACACACATACACATACACACACACACACACACACACACATATATATATATATATATATATATATATATATATATATATATATATATAGATATATAGAGATATAGAGAGAGAGAGAGAGAGAGAGAGAGAGGGTCTACAGAAAGAGAAAGAGAGAGACAGACAGATAGACAGGCAGACGCATATATAAGTAGAGTGACAGGAAAGCAGAGAGACAGACACATACACATATACAGAGGTTTGACAAAAGTAAATAGACACCACACTGACTGTCCTCAAGAACATATGGCAAAGCTCATCAATGGAATGCCAGAACGTGCGTCAGGCTTTATGTAATGCTTTGAAGGGGAAAGCAACACCATTCTAAATATAATGATTTACTAAATTTGTTATTATTTACTGACTTTTATTATCAAATCAAAAACTATGGCGAAAAACCAAAGGTGTCTATTGACTTTTGTCAGTTCTCTGTAGTGGAAGCAGGTAAGATAGATAGAGAGAGAGAGAGAGAGAGAGAGAGAGAGAGAGAGAGAGAGAGAGATTAACGTCATTTAAGTCAAGTAAATCTAAATAAAGATCAAAATAGGCAATAAAATGTTCACTGCCTATATTTATTAAGAATTATAGAGTGGACACCATCTTTAAGGGCCTTTTATGCAAAATACATTACACAGAAAAATTATCATAGAAATTTCATTTAAAATGGGGAGGAATTAATAAGTAAAATAAAATTCATTGTATAGCACTCTATAGAAATATATCTACACATATACAAATAGGCCTATATTATCTTAAAAAGAAAATCTATTTCTATACTTTGTTAGCGAAAATCGCCCAGTTGCAATGATTTGATTAACTATAGTGTGCCTTTTAGTGCCAAATCTTTCATAGGCCTATAAATCAGTCTTGTACTAAATAAAATTCACTGAACATTAATCCTATAGGCTTAAATATAAATAAATTTAAAAAAAATAGACAATAGACATTTTTTGATAAATATAATATTTTTCAGTTTATGTAGGCCAAAAAAATTAGGCATTTTAATGCTTATACCTTTTAGGTTGTTCTCCGCCATGCGAACACCCAATTAAACCAAGATATAAAAACTATCTTTTCATACATTAACAAGAGTTCAAGGTTGTGCTGCGAAAATTTATTGCCTATAAGATGATAATAAACTCCTGCATTTTTTTTATAGGTAACATTTTACATCCATAAAAAGGAGAGATAGATACTGTAAAATTTCAGCTCACTTACTATTTTCTTATGACAATGAACGTACCCTTCATATCCCCCAAATTAATAAGATGCAAGACACTATTACGTATGGTGTACACCTTCAAACTTGCGGTGGGGGAGGAATACTGAAGAGGCCAAAATAAATTAATATATTTGCATATATCCAAGGTTATATATACGCCCATATATATATATATATATATATATATAATATATATATATATTATATATATAAATAATGATAATAAATTTTATTTCATGTCAAACTATAATAAACAATTTTCTCTAATATAAAAGCAGGCAAAGGACGTAGAGAAACTGTCAAACAAAAAACCGCGAACTTCCGCTGTTTTCAGACTTCAGTTTGACTTAAGAGCTATTTCCAACGCGAGAAATGTTACCCTACAACCGAGACTCGGATCTCTAAAATTGAATGGAGACATTTTAGTTAAGAAATAGCTTTCATAACGTGATACGTTACACAATTACATCTTTCCATATACGTTATTATGTAATCTTTCTGTAATACAGTATTTGCCTGACTGTAAATTACATTTCTGTATCGTATAAAATTTGATAATATGCCGCTTCACACGATTCAGGCGGAGTTTAATAACAAATTTGGTACAGTTTGTATGTAAATGTATGCATTACAAAGTATATTTTTAAAATAGTTTAAATATATATTAATATATATATATATATATATATATGTGTGTGTGTGTGTGTGTGTGTGTGTGTGTATTATATATATATATATATATACATATTCTGTAAAAAACAATCCCCTTTTTATCGAGATAAATTTAAATTTTAGGGAAAAGCTTTTAATAATTTGAATTCCATTTCCTTACAGGCGCCTAAATTATTTGTTGGCTTTCCAGCAAGCATTCCAGAATTGACAATTTGAATAGAAATGATTGGTTGATGAATGGGGTAGGCGGAGCTAAATAAAAAATAACTAATTTGATTGGCTAAAGAAACATAAATTGGGCGGTCTTAAATCGGAGGGAATTTTGAATTTTAAGGAATAAATTTCTCGCTTTGTAATAACTTTGTTTTTCTAAGGTTTATGTTATGAAATATTTCGAAAATTTGTTCATATAATACTTCGCGTTCAGTAGTAAATATGTCAGTATTACGCGTAAGTAACCATAATTCGTAGGTGTAACAGTATATATATATATATATATATATATATATATATATATGTGTGTGTGTGTACATTTCATTATAGGATTTTACATAAACATTCTGTAAAAAAATATATAATTTACAACGCATAGAAAAAATTTACATCTTTACTTTTTCTAATACTCTTTCATGTGTAAATGTAATCTAAAGTCAGTAACTGTACAAATATATTATATAAAAAAGTTACCCTTAAACCATATATATATATATATATATATATATAATATATATAAAAACATTCTGAACAAAAAATTTGAAATTCACTCTGAATAACCGAAGCTTTTTGGAAAATTCGAACCATTTTGATAAATATTTGAACGAATGAAACACGATTATGAAAAAAGAAATTTCTTTGAAACTTTTCAAAATTGGAAAAACTTTTCATTCAGATTCGAAAAGTTTGGCGAAATGTAAAATTTTACATTCGCTTAAATGTTTATTGGTATAGCGTTTATCTCTTCGTAAAAGGGGAAAACCTAAGTTTTATGATATTATATGCGTATAAAAGAAAAACAAAAAAAAACATGGACACAAACCAGATATAAAAGTTATCAAATATAAAATTCGTTCACGAAGGCAATGTTACATCCTCTTTCTAAATGTAATATTTTCAGTAATGAATTTTGGTATAAGTGTTAATTAAAAAAATTGACACGGTATTGCATTTACCAAAATTTAATGTACCATATATATATATATATATATATATATATATAGCTAATATTAAGTTTCACGGATACCAGATTTCATTATTGGATAGTTATTTGCCATGTGACCAATTTCGGACAATCACGAACTTTGTAACAAATTTCGACTTTGTCAAAAACACTGGTCTCCGCGAAACTTAATAGTTAATATATATATATATATATATATATATATATATATATTAGTGATGGATCGAATAACCGCAACCGCAACCGCACTACAACCGCACAAAAATTCACAACCGCAACCGTAACCGCAACCGCCGTTCCATAAGTGCGGTTGCGGTTGTAAGGTGAAAATGCAGCAAAAATATTATTCTTGAAATTCACACTGCCTCTCATTAAGTTTGACATCAGTTTTTCAAATGAATAATAATCCATAACTTTCCAATGGGTGGAGGCTGGGAAAGTGGTAGGTGGGATGAACAGTGCGATGGGTCCTCGTCCCTCATCCTGGTAACACACTTAGTGCAAAATATGGTTTTAATTAATTTGACCTATTCTTTCATAATAGCTATATAAGTTTAGAATATACTTCATTTAAATAGTATTTATTTAGTAAATACCTTATGTTGAACACAGTTTTGCAACACACAAATAGCGGTAGCGGTGTATTGCAAAACTTGTGTTCAACATAAGGTATTTACTAAATAAATACTATTTAGTATATATTATGTACCAAGTGTGGCTAAATCGCACTATAGTTGCTAAATCCAGTTAATAATTACGCATTTTTCCTAGTATATGATAACCGCAACCGCAACCGCGGTTGGAAAAAATTCGACAACACCGCAAACACAACCGCAACCGCGGTTGTGAAAAACCGACCACTCGATCCATCACTAATATATATATATATATATATATACACAGGGTGTTTCATAACATGTGGGACGCACTTTCGGGATGGATTCAGGACCTGAAAACAATGAAAAAAAGTTTATACAGTATAAACACATGCCCGAAATCGCTTTCTTTCCGAGTTACAGCCCGTTTTGTCTTCCAGCAATTCTTTAAGCAAACTGTTTACAAACACTGCTTTGCCCACAATGTTTGTGAGTGTGTACGAGACTTATTTCATGTATGGCCTTGCCGATTGTAATGTTTCGTACACTCTATGACATGTTTCAATATCTTTGAGTGTAGAGCCATCAGTCAGTCAGAGGTGCATCGCGGTGTTTCACCGTTCGTATTCGTAACTTCTTACCGTGAATAAGTGCATTCCAGTGAAAAAAAACCTTAAAAGTTTTTGTGCTATTCATTGATAGTATGCATTTGAAGTGAGAATGGAGGCTTATTCAAACAGAGAAATGACACACATGCCTCTCATGTATGGACTTGCCGAGTGTAATGCGGCCGCAGCAAGACGTCTGTATGCGGAAAGGTTTCCGAATCGCCATCTGCCAGATAAGAAGACCTTTCAGAGAATAGACGAGTGTCTTGGTGATACAGGATCATTCAACAAGCGAGTTTCAGATGGTGGTAGACCAATCAGCGCCAGAACTGTTGAGTTGGAGGAGCAGATCCTGAATCGCGTGAAGGAACAGCCTGGTGTCAGCACCCGAAAGATAGCAGCCGCAGAGGGTGTAAGATACACAACTGTGTGGAGAATTTTACGGGAACAACAGCTTTACCCATATCACATTCAGAGAGTACAAGGCCTTACTGAAGCTGATTTCCCACCACGAGAGGCTTTTCATACTTTTGGTTCCTTGAACAGTGTGCTCGCGACCCTCTGTTTCTATCCTCCGTGTTGTTTTCTGATGAGGCTGCCTTCACAAGAAATAGCGTGATAAATTTTCACAACACATCACTGGGCCGAAGAGAATCCGCATGCCATCATCCAGTCAAGGCACCAACAACAATTTAGTGTCACTGTATAGGCAGGACTTATTGCCGACAACTTGGAAGATTAACAGGAGAATCCTATTCCAATTTTTTAAGGAATGAGTTAAGCAATTTACTAGATGAAGTTCCTCTTGGTGTCCGACGTCGTATGTAGTTTATGTATGACGGCGCTCCGCCTCATTTTAGTCGAGTAGCCAGAGACTATTTGGATGACCATTTCTCTGATAAATGGATAGGCCGTGGAGGACCCATTGCGTGGCCTGCTTGCTCCCCGGACCTGAATCCACTCGATTTTTACCTGTGGGGTCATCTGAAATCCATCGTTTACGTGGCATCCATTGACAACGTTGAAATGCTTCGCCAACATGTAGAACAAGGATGCCAGAAAATCCGATCAATACCTGGAATGTTTGAACGCGTCAGGCAGTCTATGACGAGACGTGTTCAGGCGTGTATTCAAGCGCAAGGCGGTCATTTTGAGCACTTCCTTTAAAGGTAAGGCGGATACTTGCTGGAACACACAACGGGCTGTAACTCGGAAATAAAGCGATTTCGGGCATATGTTTATATAAGCTTTTTTCATTGTTTTCAGGTCCTGAATCCATCCTGAAAATGCGTCAGACGAGCAGGCTACGCAATGGGTCCTCCACGGCCTATGCATTTATCAGAGAAATGGTAATCCAAATAGTCTCTGGCTACACGACTAAAATGAGGCGGAGCGCCGCCATGCATAAACCACATATGACGTCGGACACCAAGAGGAACTTCATCTAGTAAATCGCTTAAATCATTCCTAAAAAAATTGGGATAGGATTCTCCTGTTAATCTTCCAAGTTGTCAGCAATACGTCCTGCCTATACAGTGATACTAAATTGTTCTTGGTGCCTTGACTGGATGACGACATGCGGATTCTCTTCGGCCCAGTGATGAGTGTTGTGAAAATTGATCACGCTATTTCTTGTGAAGGCAGCCTCATCAGAAAACAACAGAGGATAGAAAAAGAGGATCGCGAGCACACTGTTCAAGGAACCAAGTACAAAAAGCCTCTCGTGGTGAGAAATCAGCTTCAGTAAGGTCTTGTACTCTCTGAATGTGATATGGGTAACGCTGTTGTTCCCGTAAAATTCTCCACACAGTTTTGTATCTTATACCCTCTGCTGCTGCTATCTTTCGGGTGCTGACACCAGGATGTTCCTCCACGCGATTCAGGATCCGCTACTCCAACTCAATAGTTCTGGCGCTGATTGGTCTACCACCATCTGAAACTCGCTTGTTGAATGATCCTGTATCACCAAGACACTCGTCTATTCTCTGAAAGGTCTTCTTATCTGGCAGATGGCGATTCGGAAACCTTTCCGCATACAGACGTCTTGCTGCGGCCGCATTACACTCGGCAAGTCCATACATAAGAGGCATGTCTGCCATTTCTCTGTTTGAATAAGCCTCCATTCTCACTTCAAATGCACACTATCAATGAATAGCACAAAAACTTTTAAGGTTTTTTTTTTCACTGGAATGCACTTATTCACGGTAAGAAGTTACGAATACGAACGGTGAAACACCGCGATGCACCTCTGACTGACTGATGGCTCTACACTCAACGATATTGAAACATGTTAGAGAGTGTACAAAACATTACAATCGGCAAGGCCATACATGAAATAAGTCTCGTACACCTTCACAAACATTGTGGGCAAAGTAATGTTTGTAAACAGTCTGCAGAAAGAATTGCTGGAAGACAAAACGGGCTGTAACTCGGAAACAAAGCGATTTCGGACATATGTTTATATAAACTTTTTTCATTGTTTTCAGGTCCTGAATCCATCCCGAAAGTGCGTCCCACATGTTATGAAACACCCTGTACAAACACACCTCGGTAGTGTAGTGGTTAGCGTCGCTGACTACGAATCCATCGGCCCAGCGTCTTAACCACTAGGCCACCCAGGGTACCCATTTATCTACCAACCACTTTCTTTATTGTGTAGAAGGATAAAGAGCTGGGTTTTGCTGCGCGCCGGCTGCCGTCACCGAGTCTCGATCCCGGGCCGGTGGATTCGGAGTCAGCGACGCTAACCACTACACCACCGAGACGCATTATATATATATATATATATATATATATATATATATATACACACACACACACATATATATATATATATGTGTGTGTGTGTGTGTGTGTGTGTGTGTGTGTGCGCACGGCATATGTCTTTAGAAACCTAACCTAACCTACCCAACTAACCTAGCGTACACATAACCGGGCATAAGAAAACTTAAATCAGGTATAAGATTCACTCCACTTTACTAACCCAACTAACTACCTAACCTAGCGTACCCCTAACAGGGCATAAGTACACCTAACCCAGCATAAGATTCCCCCACTTTACTACCCTAATTTAACCTAACAGAAGGTAGTGAATTAGAAAAGGGTAGAGACTAAAGCGTTCGAGGTCATAGCTGCCCTTTGTGGCGAGAAAGAAGGAAGGATGAGTCCCCAATCCAATCCTTCCCCTCTCTTATCGCAGGAGATGCGGAGCTCGCTGCATCTTTCGGCTGGCGGTGGAGTTGCCACATCCGTACCTATATATTTATTTTCAAGTTCCATTAAATTTTTCAAGGTAGACAAGTACATCCTTCTGACTCCTCTTTTCATTTGAAACTATAGTCATGTAATGGTATGACGTATTGCGTATAAGGGATGAAAGATTTACCTTGATTGGTCAGTAAAGAAAAAAGGTTTGCCATGACTGGCCGAAAACGCATGGTGACGTCATCAACTTTTAGCTCATCAGGATCCTTGTAACAAATTTCGACTTTGTCCAAAAATGGTGTACCCAAAATTTAATATTAGCCAAAGGTGCTGCCACATTCAACCAGCTTTTGGAGTGAACGACGGTTCAGCGAACCACTTTCAACTATATGAATAAACTATTTTTAGCCATCATACCAACCTTTTTAACTAGTCAGAAAACCATGCTTTTGCCACTTTTTCAACAAGGTTTTCTTAATAAATTTAAAATCATTGAAATTGGTCAATATGACCAACTTTGGCCGAATTTAAACCATTTTCCTTTTTAAGCGTTTACTTGGTATCTGAATCACCTTAAGTATGGTTCGTTACCTCATCTGAACGCAGAGGACTGTCACCCGTCCAACTATTAAACAAACCCAACGTTGCTTCACCTTCATCATCTAACGGAAAGCGATGCTGTGATGTAGCTTTTAAAAAAAAGTGTTGAACAAAGATTCTTACATATTTTGTCTTGTGTGACCTGCATGTGATGCGTATGTGTGTGTGTGTGCAATCTGCATACATGTACGCGTCCAAATTTGTAATGAGATATAGCCCTTTTTTATAGGTTTGGTACCTATAATATATTTAACTTATGAAGTTATTACAAATTTTAATAGATAAGACAAAGGCTAATTGTTTCTCTCTTTTGCATACATAACTAACGTATACGGAATGATTTTTTAAACATCTGACACTTTAAAAGGTTTGTGTCTTTTTCTTTTTTTTAATAACTGAAATAAAAGCATGAAATTTTTACTGTACCTTCTCCTCACATGGGGGAATTAGTTCCCTAGTGTAAAACATACTTTATGCGATGTCCTAGCTCACGATACTTATAACACGATGCTTTCGACGGAAGAGTCCTGTTCAACAGATTTCCTGCGGTTTATGATAAAGGAATATCATGGCCACCAACATCATCAGATCTAAACCCCTGTGACTTTTGTCCGTGGGGTTATTTAAAAGATAGAGCGTTTAAACAGAATCCACACGCAATAAAATAAATGAAAGCATCAACTGAACAAGAGATTTCTCAGATTTCAACACGTACTCTGTCCAGAGTACTGCAAAATTTTGTTGTTTATATACACACAAAGTTAATGAGCTGAGAAGACATCACATAGAGCATGTTTTGCACTAGGGTACTAATTCCCCATGTGTAGAGAAGATACAGTCAAAATTTCATGCTTTTATTTCAGTTAATAAACAGAATACAAACCTTTTAAAGTGTCAGATGTTTACAAAAAATCTCCCAATATATTATACGTCTCTGTGACCACAATATTAATTTCTTTTCATAATGGTTTAAAAACTATGTATGTAAACAGGGTCTTTGAAATAATTTGGTAATATTCAATTGTTTCTAAGCAAAAACAATAAACAAAATCAACAAAACAATTAATAATTATGTTTGCCTTGTTTGTATAGAGCAGCCTAAAACAGAGGCGTCATGCTTATAGACGTTGGGTGGGCACGTGCCCCCCCCCCCCAATTTACTGGAATAAATTTAAATTTACGAAATAATATTTAGTAAGAGAATTCAAATAAATGAACTATATATATATATATATATATATATATATATATATATACTGTTAACTTTTCTTATCCTTAAAATGTAGTTAAACCACTGAATTTCTGATTTCTTACAACTGATTAAAAATTATTCCCCCCCCCCCCCCCCGCCAAATATTAGTTGCATGACGCCCCTGGTAGCCTACATAAATATAACAACTGATTTATTGTTTATCAAAATTCAAGATCAGATTTAAATCCCGATTTTATAGAAATTTCACGTAGAAATACATCGAAATTTTAAACTGGAAATAGGAATCAGGATAGAATTAATGAATTAATTAATTTATTTTGAATTGGAATCAAAGATTTTGCGAGAATTAAACTGAAATCACGCATGTGAATCGATTGAAAATTCAGTTCTAAAAATTAGTTTAATGTAGGCCTACAAGGTGGGCAAAAAGTCTGGACACCCCCTTTAATGTAAAAATTAGATATGTCAATATCTTGATGGGGTGCCCAGACTTTTTGCCCACCCTGTATAAAAGTATATTATTTAAATTTTAATTAAAAGAAAGTTCAGTTTTATGTGCAATAATTTTCCTCATTCTCATTTGTATTGGTGTAGTGGTTAACATCGTTGACTACGAGTCCATCGGACCCAGGTTCGATTCCCGGTGACGACAGGCGGCGCGCAGCTCACTCAGTTGTTCATCCTTCTACACAATAAAAGTGGTTGGTAGATAAAGAGTATCCTGGGTAGCCTAGTGGTTAAAACGCGGGGCTGCCGATCGGGAGGTCGTGAGATCGACTCCAGTTGAAAACTCTTAATTTCTGATTTCCCTAGTGGGTCGTGGTTCGGATTCCACGTTAAACTGTAGGTCTAAGGTGGAGCAACAAGCTTGACCTTCGTCAGAATGAACAGTTCGGGCAGAAGCAAAACCTAGATTAGCCAAGGTAACCTTTGGTTTGCTTCCGCCCGAATTGTTCATTCTGACGAAGGTCAAGCTTTTCACTCCACGTTAGACCTACAGTTTAACGTGGACTCCAAACCACGCTCCACCCATATATATATATATATATATATATATATGGAAGAGAGAGAGAGAGAGAGATAGAGAGACAAACAGACAGACAGAGAGAGAGAGCGAGAGAGAGCATTACGAGGTTTTACAGCTATACATAAAAGTTGCGACTGCGACGATATTCGCTTATGCTTTTACACTATGAGCGATCCGAGTGAAACAGCTAAAGTGGCTAATAAAATAAAAGGAATTGAAAAAAAAAACCTTTATAAAACGAAGCTATAACTATAATAAAAACGTTTTATTCATACGTTTAAACGATATTTAAAAATCTACTTTGCAAATGAAAGAAATTATAAATAATGAATGGGTTCTGTTTGTGCGTATATATATATATATATAATATATATATTATATATACTTGCATATAAAACGTGTTATGACTTCGGCTTTACATAAGAGGAAACATGTATGCATTATTTTCAGTTTTTATTTTTGTAAATAAATTCTATGTTTATATAATTGCTAGAATTCATTACTGTGTATCATATTTATTATAATTAAAAAACTTTATATTGTAAGTATAAATTTAGCGCGTAAGCATTGTTGCGTGAAATTTAAAAATGTACGTGCAAACTTATTAGCAATACGTGAAGAGATTGACTCAAGCAGAAAGAACGTTCCATGCTGCAGTGTTATACGAGGTGATTCACTCGCTGGTAGCACCAGAGAGTATCGCTAATACGATACTCTGGGGCTACCCGCGTGTGAATCACCCTGTAGTACAGTTGTTATGTTGTAATGTTTCAGACCAACAAAGACCCTAGGATCCACTCATGGCTGGTCTACCTAACTGTGTTCGTAATTGTGTATTGTGTATGTCCTTCGTGGTGGCGGAGGGGACCTACAATTTTACGTAGGTTCCGAACCACAAGAACATAAGAAATTTATGTAAAAACTGCCTGTACATTGGCAACGACCAATTTTTACGAAACTAAATAATTATCAATTTAAAACTAATTAATTATCGATTTAAAACTAAAGATAGAATCTCTGGATCCCGAGGATCAAGTCATAATAGACTACTATCCACAAATATGTTACACTTCAGATCCAAAGGATCCAGTCAATTTCATTACGGTATCCATCCAACCAAAAATAAGTCACGATCCATATCGATTGCGGACCAAGTCAAAATTTACCACCATATACATTACAATATATATACTTAGGAGGAAAAGTGTAGGTGTGGTTGTAAAGACTGTACAGTAATGTAGAAATGTGTGTGCACCTATTTTGGGTCTCCCATTTAAGGGTGTTTGTGGGGCAAGTGAAGATCATGAGTTTTTCAATACCTCACAGTACTATGGGGGGCACCGCTCAGCAGAGGAATCTCTTTAAATGGGGTGTGTAAGGACAGAGAGTATCCCCTAACCCAAGATGCTGCCTCCCTATATCCCACAACACTTGTGTTGAGCTGTGGGATCTATCACCACAAAGCCTTAATTTTACTATCTTAAACTATACCCAATCTATCAACATATGCGTCTAATCGATTTTCAAACATGTTTATAGACGTGCTACTAATTACTTCTACCGGCAAACTATTCCAGCTATTTACTATTCTGTGCGTAAAAAAGTTTTTGGCAACTACTGTCTCGAACCTTCTACTTGTCAACTTACACCCGTTATTTCTAGTCCTATTATATTGAGATATTTTGAAAAAACTATCTCTATCTACGTTATCGAACCCATTCATAATTTTGAACACCTGGATTAGATCACCCCTTAGCCTCCGAGTCTCGAGTGTAGTCAATTTTAACTCCTTAAGCCTATCCTCGTACGACTTTGACCTAAGCGACGGAATCATCTTAGTTGCTCGTCTTTGAACTCTTTCGATTTTGTCTATATCTTTGCGCATATGCGGATTTCAAAATTGGATCGCGTACTCCAAATGGGGTCTAACTAATGATTTATAAAGAGGAACTATAATATCGCGCGATTTGTACTCAAAATTCCGAGCTATAAAACCCAACACTTTGTTCGCCTTATTGACCGCTGCTGTACTTTGTATCGCTACTTTTAAATCACCAGTGACTATAACTCCTAAATCTTTTTCCTGCTCTACGCTTGTTAACTCTTTCCCTGACATACTATACGCAAAATTACCGTTACGCGAACCTATATGCAAAATTTTGCACTTATCGACGTTAAATCTCATTTGCCATGTGACTGACCAATCAACGATTTTATTCAGATCTTCCTGGATTTTACCTCTATCTTCGTCATTAATCGCCCTACCACCCAGCTTCGTGTCATCCGCAAACTTTGAAACTGTACTGACTAGGCCGACATCTAAATCGTTAATATATATAAGAAAAAGCAAGGGGCCCAATACAGAACCCTGAGGAACGCCACTCGCTACATTAGCCCAACACGACTCCGCTCCATCAACGACCACCCTCTGTTTCCTACCTCGCAACCACTCTTCTAGCCAATTTATTACTACACCCCTGATTCCATGAGCCTTAGTTTTTTCAATGTATTAGTTCAATGTATTAGTTCAGTTGTATTATAGTAGAGTACAGTTACCTAACATTGAGTTATATCTCAAAAGATAGAGTATTCAATCATTGCATACGTGTACACAATTATACTCTTATACCTTTGCCAGAAACCTGAGAGTTGGTTGTACTCGTATGTATGAGCGAATGTCTCTTAGTAACTTGATTAACTTGGTTAACTTTGGTTTTGCTTCCTCCTGAATTTTCATCCTGACGAAAGTCAAGCTTGTTGCTTCACCTAAGAGCTTAACGTGGAATCCGAACCACGACCCACCCTAAGCTCTCTCTCTCTCTCTCTCTCTCTCTCTCTCTCTCTCTCTCTCTATATATATATATATATATATATATATATATAAGCAGTGACAAAAATTCATTAAAGTTCACGTCCTCATATATACATGTTACAGTCAAAGTGTGTAACCAACCATTTCGTGTAATGGCTGAAACTTTTAGTCATTTCGCGAAATGGCTGTTTCACTTGGTCATTTCGCGAAATGACTAAAATCTTCAGCCATTACGCGAAATGGCTGAAATTTCACCTTGGTCATTTCGTACAAGATCATTTGCCCGGTTAGATCAACTGTATGCCAGTTCGGTCAACTGTATGCCCGATTAGGTCAACTGTTTGCCCGGTTAGGTCAACTGTATGCCCTTGACAATTGGTTAGGTTAAGTTGTGTTATTTTCGTTAGTTTTAACGAAATAACACGACTTAACCTAACCAATTGTCAAGGGCATACAGTTGACCTAACCGGGCCTTCAATGGCGGACATCGGAATAACATTGAAGGCCCTGTTAGTATTTGAAAACCTCTACATTCAAAATTCAAATTCAAATGTGTTCAAATGTTCAAATGTGTATTTGAAGAGTGTTTCTCACTTATTTGAACAGACCTGTGGAATGTGGATGTATGTATGTTTTAAAAGATTTAGTTAGTTAAATAAAGGTCTCCAATTTTATTGTGATGTTTGTTATTTCTATGAATTCATGGCAAAAGTCATTTTATTATTTCACGAAATGACCAAGGTGGAATTTCAGCCATTTCGCGTAATGGCTGAAGATTTTAGTCATTTCGCGAAATGACCAAGTGAAACAGCCATTTCGCGAAATGACTAAAAGTTTCAGCCATTACGCGAAATGGCTGGTTACACACTTTGACTGTAACATATATATATATATATATATATATATATATATATATATATATATATATATATATATATATTACTGTATATTTGAGAATAGTATATATACTGTATATATACAGGGCGTCCCAAAAAAATGTATACACACTTTAACAGCTGATAGCTCAATTGATGTTTCTTTCTTTCCAAGTTAAACCCATTAGAATTAATAATGGCAGTCAGACTAAGCTTTGAACAAAGGAAATTCATTCTAAAATGCTACTGGAAGTGTGAAAACGCAGTTGAAGGGCAAAGACAGTTTAGGAGGGAGTTTCAAACAGATCCACCAACGCGACTTACCATCACTCGAATTAGAGATGGAATTAGCCGATGGAACTGTTCAGAATGTCCACAAGAAGCGTTCCGGAAGACCACGGACATCGACAAGCCCCACAAAGCAAGAAAGAGTACTGGAAACGTATCACCAAAGTCCAAGAAAATCTGTGCGGCAAGCGAGTCGTGAGGTAGGAATTTCAGAATCGTCTGTCCAACGCATTTTGAAGCGCTGTCAATGGAAAAGTTACATTCCAAGATTAGTCCATGCTATTAATGAAGATGATCCGGACCGAAGAGTGGAGTATTGCGAGTGGTACTTGGCACGATGTGGATGTGGATTGGACGAAGGGGTTTCGTAGAATACCCTCCGCGTTCACCAGACCTCACACCACTAGACTTTTTTTTATGGGGATACTTAAAAGACAAAGTCTACGCTATAAAACCTGCAACAGTCGCTGAATTGAGAGCAGCCATTGAATGAGAATGCACACAAATACCAAACGAAATGTTTCGTGATGTTTGCGATTCCATTGCTTCGCGTTATCAGCAGTGCCTGGACCAGAACGGACGTCAGTTTGAAAACAGGCGTTGACAAAACAATTAAATAATGTCTGTAGATTCTATTACATTTTGAAAATGATATGTATTTTAATAAACACTGCCTTTATAATTATTTAAAGTGTGTATACATTTTTTTGGGACGCCCTGTATATATATATATTATACTATTCTCAGATATCTTAAAACATCTACTTATCTCGTTGAACGCGCGGAAAGAATGACTCATCAATTTCAAAGAAAAACTCATTCTTTAAAATGAACGAAGTTATAAGTTATATTTGAGTTTTGTACCCTAAAATGAACAATTTTTCAACATTTATATATTCATTATAGTATAATACCGCGTTTTATATACCGTCCCTTCATTATTATTTAAAACACATCTTCCATTACTGAATAGGATAGATAATTGCTAATGATTCCTTCGCATGCGATTCTATATATAGGATAAGGTCATTCATTCTGTGTCAGCCTGGAGCATCCAAACATCGGCTCACGCGCATCATATAGATATGATGATGATGATAATGATGATGCCTATAGCTGAAGTATTGAGATCTCACTCTAGGTATTATTAATTCAATGGAAAGTAGCTAAATTATTCAAATTGCACTTACAAGGTAAAATTCCTAATTTGTACAATATACACGTAAGACCAAATTAACTAAATTAATTACTAATTACGAGTTTGAACTATTATGGCAATTAATTTTTCCAAGCACGAAAAAAACATTAAAAAATCCTGTAAAAACTATAAAAAGTCTTATTAAAACCAAATTAAGAAAAACTTCAGTTAAAAAAAAACTGAATGTTTTGGTAGTAATATAACTACTGATGATTTTTCTATGGCAATTCTTCAAATAATCCATAGGTGTTAAACTTCTCACACAATTACTAAATAATGATCATTTACCATCATATTGCATGCCATCCACCGACACTAAATTAATGTAATTTGTTCTTGATACTTTTACTGAGGTCGAAAATGTCATCATTGATTGGTAAATTGAAAATTATCAAAATTAACACTAATAACATTCGTATACCTGTAGTGAAGCTTGTTTAGAATAAAAATCCGTAACGTTGTCTAAAAATCATCAACCAGAATACTTCTGATGATATATTTTCATCAAAGCTAAAACTTGATTGTATAACACCCCTGTTTAAGGTTAGTGATCCTGCATTAGCAAACAGTTATACGGACCAATGTTTTCGTTACCTGTCTTCAGCAAAAATTTTGAGAAAACTGCAAAAAGCAGAATGCATCAATATTTGGAATCATATAATTTATTATCTCCACGTCAGTATGGTTTCTGTATATAAGAATAAATCAATGGAAATTGCTATTTTCAATCATGTTGCTAAAGAGAACAAAGAAACAATGATTTCCATCTTTATGGATTTGAGTAATGCTTTTGATGTGATACACCATAATATTCTACTAAACAGACTATATTGTTCTGGCTTTAAACGAACTACCAGTGATTACTTTAAAAAGTTATTTGTTCAGTAGATATTGTGTACAGTAAGTTTCTACAAGTCAAAAACGCCTGTTCAGCTAAACTGATTATAAAACATGGTGTACTTCAAGGCTCAGTCTTGGGTTCATTGTTATTTTTATTGTATATAAATGATCTTCCAACCTCTTTTGATATAACTTAACTTTATAATGTTTGCAGATGACACAACTACACGCGTCTTTTTCTTGCAAAGATGTTAATAAAGCACCCAAAGGACATATTCAATACAGAATTTACCAAAATTTTGCAATGGTTGACCTCTAATAAACTCTTTCTAAATACCAATAAAACAAACTTTATAGTTTTGGTAACAAACGAAATATTATTTTGATGAAATGTATGTTGGAAAAATCGTTGTAAAAGAATAACTGTGACGAAAAATCTTAGGGTACATAGGAGTAGAACTAGGCATGATATTTCTCAATTTAGATTGTCTTCATCCCAGAAATTACCTATTTTCATTGGACTGAAAGCATGGAATGATTAATTCTGGTGTAAAAAATATTATTAATGTGCGTTTAAAAAACATTTTAAATACTGCTAAATCTTCTTATTAATGACACGTATGGGATTAAATGTAGATATACTGTTTACTTGTTTTACTTTCTCATACTGTATTCATATCACATCTGTGCTGAATGACTTTTAAGATTTAATATGTACTGTATCATACAATACACTTTTCATATTCATATGTCTAGTTCGTTTCTGTATTCTATATTAATTAGTACTTTTTACTCATGATATTTATATATATTACTTAATCATAACTATGTCTGAAGCGATATGTTAACTTTTACTTAAGGACCAAGTTAAATAAAAAAATAATATCAGTGGTCCAGCTAACGAGTGTTAAAAATATCGAGATCCTACAAAAAATTGTAATATCGTATTATTATTTTTCGCAATAAAAGGTTTATGAGTTTATGACTGAATGATTTTAATGGGGTATGCGAGTGCCCGAAATTGGATTGGGGGGGGAGTATAGTTCTTCCCTCGGTGGACTACCTCCTGGCCATGTCACAACACTGCTCTCCGTAGTTCAGCGAAGTTAAGCGAGATTGGGTCTGGTTAGTAGTTGGAAGGATGACCGTCACCCGCGTCCAGATGATATAGCGATTCGTGGTTCCCACGCATCCCACATAAAGTCGTATGACCCCTCCGTCGCATGCTATTTGCTGTCAAAAGGAGAACGTTAAACAACCCTAAAACCAATCATCTTTCTTCGGTAGTGCCTCCACCGTTAGAAGCGTGTCACGTAAGATACGATATGTTTTTTCAGTCCTAATCTAAAGCTATTAAATAATTAAGGTTTTCAACTACGCTACAATTTAGAAAGTAAGAAAAACTCTTTAGTGGTAAAGTAAATCTGACAAAATTTTAACACTGGACATATACAAATTTAGGAATATTGCTATCCATTTCACGTAATTTGGCTCTTAAGCGTTTGGCTTTACGCACTGTAATCTGAATATCGCCTCTTGTTCTGTTTTATATATATATATATATATATATATATATATATATACACACACACACACAGTAGGTTGACAAAAGTAAATAGACACCACGATGATTGTCCACAAGAACAAACGGCAAAGCTCATTGAAGGAATGCCAGAATGTGTCAGCTTTACATAATGCAAAGCTGAAAGCAACACGATTCTAAATATATTCATTCAATAACTCTGTTATTATTTATTGACTTTTGTTATCAAATGAAAAACTATGATAAAAAAAACCGATGATGTCTATTTACTTTTGTCAACTCTCTCTCTCTCTCTCTCTCTCTCTCTCTCTCTCTCTCTCTCGCTCTCTCTTATATATATATATATATATATATATATACAGGGTGAGTAAAAAAAGTTACCCATTAGAGGTAAACTGTCATATTAAAAAAGTAAGGGGACTAGAGTTCTCAAACTTCATAGATGCTTACCTCAGCATGTTGTTCGTCATAATTGAGAAGTTGCTCGGTGTGTCCCGCTTCCTGCTGAACGCAGGCCTCCAAACGTGGACGCCACTGATCAATATACCTGTTTACATATCGTTGAGACACCTTCTCCCAGCCGAGGAGAATTCTTTCGCGTAGTTCATCTATGTCTCTTATATTGGTACTAGGAATGTAAACTTTGGACTTCAGGGCTTCCCAAACACCATAATCTAGTGGTGAAAGATCGGGACTACTAGCCTGCCACATATTGGGTTCGATAAAATCCGGTGTTTCGTTCTCAAGGAATGTGACAGTTTGGCGTGCTCTGTAAGCAGGTGCTCTATCTTGTTGGAAAGTATATCTTTCACCACTAATTCGTTGAATATCAGTTAGATAGAGTGAAAAATATACTTTCCAACAAGATAGAGCACCTGCTCACAAAGCACGGCAAATTGTCACATTCCTTGAGAACGAAACACCGGATTTTATCGAACCCAACATGTGGCCGGCTAGTAGCCCCGATCTTTCACCGCTAGATTATGGTGTTTGGGAAGCCATGAAGTCCAAAGTTTACATTCCTAGTACCAATATAAGAGACATAGATGAACTACGCGAAAGAATTCTCCTCGGCTGGGAGAAGGTGTCTCAACGATATGTATACAGGTATATTGATCAGTGGCGTCCACGTTTGGAGGCCTGCGTTGAGCAGGAAGGGGGAGACATCGAGCAACTTCTTAATTAAGACGAAGAACATGCTAAGTTAAGCATCTATGAAGTTTGGGAGCTCTAGTCCCCTTACTTTTTTAATAATGACAGTTTACCTCTAAGGGGTCACTTTTTTTACCCACCGTGTATCAGAGCTGGGCAATTGCGTTTTTTTGCCCGTTTTTTTGCGGTACTACGGTACTGCGGTACTACTACCGCACTACCAAACCGGTACCGCATAACGCAGTACCGCAAAGGATCGCTGAAAGTACAGCAGTACCGCTACCGCATTCAAATTTCCCGCGGTACTTTCCGCGGTACCGACCAACACGGTAGTACCGCAGTACCGCAGTACCGCAAAAAAAACCGCAAGTGCCCAGCTCTGCCGTGTATATACACCTTAACAAACATGATTTCTGTTTATATGAAAATTACATGCAATAGAAAGCAATTAATTACTAAATATTTTCATAAAGTTGTTGAAAAACAAACCAAAATTCATATGTATTTACTGCATCTACTTTTAAAAAATAGTTAAGAAAGTTCGTTTTCAGTTTTCACAAACTTTATTTAAACCAAAATTTGGGAAAACTTGGTACACTTTTTTAATGTATACTGTCACTGCTCACCCAGCAGTGAAATTGCTTGTATGCATAGATGAACGATAGTCGTATTACTTGTAAGCCTCTCGTATCATATCGCATAAAAAAGCATTGAGTTTATAAATTATTACGACATAGAATTAGAAAGCTAAACCATGTATGTTTTGGTTGGATATGTGAAATTCTATGTTATACATACATACATACATAGAAACACACATATCCTGCGGATACAAAAGTTGGTGAAGCATCCAAATCAGTTTATATCAATCTAAAAATTAATTTACACATTCAGTGATTGTGCTAACTGTTTTCTTATCTGGTAGCACACTTAACTGGTTGAATTAACAACCCGAATTCGTTGTCAACTAATTTGGTTGTTTTAAGCCAGTTGGTATTTCTTTTTTCGTATAATAATAATAATAATAATAATCGGAATCATTCAGGAGGTCCAGAAACTGCATGGCATAGCTCTCAGACCAATTAATGTGGCCCATAATTGTTGTAACTTATGTATTATATTAAAAGCATCATCGGGGTTCGAACCCCCGTCTAAAAATTTTTTTGACTCGTGTATAACTTGTATGCATTAATGCAAAACAAACATTAAATTTAAGTTCACGAATTCATATTCTTACGATGAAAATTAAATTATAAAAATAATAAAAAATATATAATACAAAAAAGGTTTGAAATTAGGCCCTACCCATGAAATTAAGTCCTACCCATGAAATTAGGTCCTACCCATGCATGCATGACCACGAGAAGCGAAAAATCTAAAATACACTCAAGAATTCCTAAGTATTACATCTTACGTCTTTCGTTTTTCCAAGATTTCAATCACAGATGTTTTCAAAGACATTATATCCACTATAGACAGAAGTAGGCAGGAGACAGAAATTTTCCTTTAACTGTCATGAATGCGTACGAAGGTATTTCTAAAACTGAAGGAGTTGATAACGTAATATAAATGAAATAGACACCAGAATTTAAAAAAAAAGCAATAATAATCAGTGATGCATTCATTGTATTACTTCATAAACAAAGTGTCACATTTCTGGTATCATTAAAAACAAGTGACAATAATAAGAAGTTGAAAACAAAATGAAAATATGCGTGGGAACACTCTCTCTCTCTCTCTCTCTTCTCTCTCTCTCTCTCTCTCTCTCTCTCTCTAAATTTTTACATATATATATGCTATATGTAAACCTAATATTCAATAAGATTATTAATTCTTTGTCATGTATATACATATGGCTTTGTGAAATGGAAACCGCAAGAGAGCAACTCGCTCTTCCACCAAGCCAGGCATAGAGGTGAGGCCACCAGCTTGACCTTCATATGAAGAGAGATCAACGCACGGAACTAATACTACGAGGTTACTAGGTATATATATATATATATATAATTTAACATTTTCCAATTAGGCAACAATAAAGAGTAAAGTAAACGAAGTATATAAACATTTTTTTCAGTGTGTGATAATTAAAGAAAAAAAAGGGTGTTGAAAGAATCTCTGTTTCGGCTAATTAACTTCCCCTCACAACGAAAACAAATCTTCACTTAAGTAACAGAGAGAAGAGAGACCTGGTGTTTCATTTTGTTTATTCGGTCTATAAATATACCTGCTTTATTTATATATATATGTGTGTATATATATATATTTATTTATATACGTTTGAATAAAATTACAATTTTATTCAATATTAAGCTCACATATAACTTAGCAACTACCTAGGTCTTATATTGAAGCTTAAATAAGTTTCTTGTTTCGAGTGGTATCCGTGACATTTCATCACACTTTGATATTTTGTTTATTTCAACAAACATTAACGAGAATGCGATCGGAAATCTTGGAAACGCTGGCTCCGAGGAGATATGAAATTACGCTTACTGCTACAGAACGTGAGCTTTGATGTGTCACACCCCTTGGTGTGTGAAATCTGGAAGCCCTGAGACAGTGAGAGATCATTGCCAAGACCACTGATCAACCCTTACCACTATAGCTCTCACCCTTGTTATGGGGCAAGAGACTCTAAAACGTATGAGCGTGAATGGGCATTGATGTGTTCAACTATGCATCCATCCAGGAAGGTGACGAACACTTCCAGGACATGATGCAAGTCTAGATCAGTGTTCCCAACCTTTTCTGCTTCAAGGCACCCGAATGCCATCTGTTATTCTTTGTCACCCCGGGGGACTTTCGTCTCCCACTGTTCAATATCCAGTTGCCCCCTTCCCCCAACGTCACGTAACTTCAAACTAATAAACTAATCCTATTTATAGTTTCCGTATAGACTGACTGGCGACTGTTTTGTTTCATATGAAGTTTCCTCATATTCATTAACTTGAATTTTCAATTACTTATTTGTCAATTACATAAAATTTAGCGTCTTCTCTACATTGTAAACTTTAATTGATCCAACGGCTTCAATTATGGATCATTTTTACCAAGAAATCGTTCCATAATCGTTTCACTAAATTACATTTTCAATATCGATGGTTTGTATGGAACAACTTTACAGTGTACACACAAACAAAAACTGGTCGTCTGATACGCCTTTGGCCCAGTTTTAGTGTAGTTAAAAAAAAAATTAGATCACGTTTTAATGCCTTTGGCCAATTTTGTAATGTTCCAGGTACATAAAATAATCATTTGACTAGATATTTTTTCATCAAAACCCACTCCTATACGGCCAATTTAAAATGGTCACCTCAGACACCTTGGTAGACTTTTATTTACCAGTTTCTATCTTGAAAGGAACGCAGTTGATCTCGATGCTTTCCAAAACCTCTTTGAGCACTCTGACCAACGTTTCTCTTGAATTTCGATCTTGGCCACTTCGAGTACTACAGAGAACTACTTCAGCGCGTTGTTTGACAATTGCACCTATGCAGATTTTCACACGGATTAAATCGGGTGAGTTTAAATTCATTTATACATTCATTTCTTTTATTTTGTCAAATGTATTTACACATTCTCTTGTCTCCTATACAACTTACGTTTTCTGGACCTTTTATCTTAGTGTGATTATTTGCTGAAAGTGTGGTGTGGTGAAATTTCATGTATACCACTCATAAGAGGAAATTTTAAACTTTAATAAATTCTATATACAAAGTTAACCTATATATGAACGTAATATTAAGAAATGTAACGAATATTTTAATTTAGACAAACAAAACTTTTGGGGTAATCCGTGTATAATTATATAATATATATATATATATATATATATTATATATATATATATAATTATATATAATATATATACTGTATATATACATATATATATATATAAAGAACGACGCTTGTGTAGAAGAGCGTTCCGCACAAGATGAGGAGGGAGAACGAACAAATGAAAAATGAGGTACCACCCGGGAATCGAACCCGGGATCATCCGATTGCCGGTTGCCGATTGCCGGGTTCGATTCCCGGGTGCTACCTCATTTTTCATTTGTTCGTTCTCCCTCCTCATCTTGTGCGGAACGCTCTTCTACAGAAGCGTCGTTCTTTACATTAATTATACTGTGTTGTTTGCAGTTAAAAAAAAAAAAATATATATATATTAATATTATTAATATATATACATACCTTACCTTCCTTACCTTGCAACCTTACAAAGGTTCCGCGCGATGATTCATCATTTCGCGAAGGTCAAGCTTGTCGCCTCCCATATATATATATATATATATATATATATATATATATACAGTATATATATATATCACCAATTGATGAGTACTTTGGAAAGCATAATTTAATTAGGAAAAGGAACACCAGCGTAGTTGCAAACACTTCGATTTATTCAAGATATTTCGGAACGATCAAGTTCCATCTTCAGTGACTAAAAATGAAATTTTGAACATTTACTGTTTAAATAAATTAAAATTTTAACACCAAAATATCAAATTTAAACAACTAAAACCAGAGAAAAGGAGCATGATTAAACTTACTTAAAACACAATAAATCAGTTGAAGAATTTTAACTGCTTAGATAAGGTTTCTAATTATAAATGTATAATGACTCCATTATGTTTAAGTTCGAATCTGATCCGGCATTACCAAGATCAGTGAAATTGGACTCACAGAAAGAGTGGCAACGGTGGTGTGAATGTTCACATATTGTAGAGTAAGGTGCTTTAACTAAATGATGACTTTTTCGCACCGATCTGCTCAGATGTTTAAAGGTGAGGGATTTTAAATGTCGGTCGGTTTGTTTTCCCAATATACGATTCCATACAGTGGTTGCACGTATACTTATAAATTATAGATCTAAGCAGAGTCAGTACTTTATCTTTAAATACAAAAGGTTAGACATAGTTGCGTGTGGTTTAAAAATAATTTTAAGCTCCAAATGGGGCTAGAATTCTTTAATAGATTCACAGAGCCGATTTCTCAGATGTAAATCCTTGGAACCAGTGTACAGGAGAGACGAATAAACTCTAGTCTTGGTAACAGAGCAATTGTGCGTCGATCTAAAATTTATTAACTTATCCTATAACTGAATTAATAAAATTCGTGGGCTAAAGGTTTCCATGAAGGAATCCTCTAAGCCCTAAGGCAGGGGTTTTAATTGCAATATTCTTTCTATTAACCGGTCTCTTAAACTTTATCTGGCGGCTACTCGCGGGCACACTGAAATGGCTTCGCGGCACAAATGTGCCCGCGTGCCCAGGTTTGAGCACCCCTGCTCTAAGGAAATCAAATTCAAGTGAAGAAATACATAATCAGAACAAATCTTAAATGCTCTGTTCATCAGTGTGGCAACAAGCTGCGCTTACTGTACATTTGAGACGGATGAAGGAAGGAGTCAAATCTAGTGGTCAAGCCGGTGAAAATATAGGTTTAGGATAAACGGATGTTTTAAAACGGTGATCAGTACGAGGAATCAAAATACCCCAAAATGACAGACAATTGTTTACTTCAACTTCGGAAGTCAATTCAGTGTTAGTATGCTTAGAATGAACGTAATTTAGAAAGAAAGGAACGTACTCAATTAATTTAAACATTAAAAACGTACCGTCTACATACAGTATTTTCCGTACCGACTACATACAGTGTTTTCCCTACCGTCTACATAGAGTATTTTCCGTACCGTCTGCATACAGTATTTTCCATAAAAAAGTAGGTTTAAAATGAAGTGGGAGGAGGAGGAGGAGCAATCGGCTAACCAGTACTGTTCATGAAGACATGAAAA
>JAJOZX010003703.1:122500-127500 GCA_023014485.1 Bathynomus jamesi | reverse complement strand
TATAATATATATATATATATATATATATATATATATATATATATATATAGAGAGAGAGAGAGAGAGAGAGAGAGAGAGAGAGAGAGAGAGAGAGAGAGGAGAGAGAGAGAGAGAGAGAGAGATGTCTATGCATATATGACTTTTGAGAATTACCTACCTGCGAATCTCAACCTATTATGTCAAATGATTATAAATACGTAGCTTACTATCTGATAACTACTTTCATAATAATAATAATGTCTTCAAAGATATTAGTAGGCCTCTCTCTTTGGTTCTGGTTTGGTGGTACTGCCTTAATCCCTTATTCAGTGGTAGTACTTAGTGGTGACAAAAGGTGGTGCGTGAACCTAAAAAAAATTAATGGGGATTTAATATTAAGTAAAATATAAATATCTATTTAATATAATATATTTAGAGACTATGAAACAAACCCACGCAACAGCCATTGGAAAGTAGGCATGCAAGGTTGGTTAACTTTAACAGACTTTTCCTATCCCACTCTTTTTATGAGGAATAGCGCGGTGTTGTTTTTAATTAACACAACTCATTAACAATATCGTAATACCTACACAATCAACTTATCATGGAGAAATTTCTCATAAACTAAGCTCAAACCTTGCATGCATGATCCATCGCTGAGACTGCAGAACAAAATGCAAATCTTTTTTCAATTATATACAAAAATCAAAATAAGACGGTGGTGTTATGTCCACGCACGTTCAGGCTAACCAGCAATTTGCTTGCTGTTTCAAATTTTTTTCAAAACGTTCCTGGTTCCAGATTCCTCCCTAAATGTCGTGTGGCACGCTCATTACGACTGGTACTTCATGTAATATTTCAGAGAGAAAATGCGTTCACGGAAAGAAAAAGACGTGTTAAGATAATTATGTTGGAAATCCGCCTACCATTGCATCTTATTCCGATTTTGTATGGAAATGAAAATAGTGATGAATGAATGATCTGAGCTTTCGCAAGTGTTTTTCTTTGTATGGCTGGATCTCATTTCATGGAAATAACTTATGTTTATTGGGTTGTGCTAATAAAAAACACACCCTCTGTTATGAACAGCAAATAGGCCTATACAGGATTTTGCACATCGTTTTTCGTGTAAGATTATTATTATAAAGGCGCGTCCACACCAAAGTGAACGTTTGGTGAACATTCACTTTGGTGTGGTCGCATTTCGTATAGCGATTTGTTCGCAGAAGTGTTTGCAGAAATGTTCGCTCAATGAGCGAACATTTCTACAAACATTGATCATGATTCAATTCGTTTGTGTTTCAGAGTGTGTTGATTCATCACTTTGTGCACAAAAATGAGTATGATGATGTGGGATAAAGAGAATACAATTCATTTAATCCAACTTTATGAGGATAAGAAACTGTTGTGGGACCCTCATGAAGTGAATTATAAAAATAAAATAAAGAAGAAAGATGCTTTGTTAGACATTTCAATTATACAAGAAGCTATTGTAGAAAACGTACAAAAAGAAGTTGAATTCATTACACTCCACAATATCGGCGAGAAAAAAATTACTTCAAACAATGTATAACAATGTATAACCAATGTATAACAATATACGCAGATGTACAATATATGCAATATATGCAATGTACAGGGTGTTTCAGGTCGACCCTAGAAATATGGGAATTTGGAAATTGGCGGAATTACTATGACAAACTTCAAATAAAGGGTGTCCCAGAAGTCTTGGAGGGATTTTATTTGGCTATAACTTTTTTGTTTGGGAATCAAATAAAAAGGTTTTTTAACACTTGAACATATATGTATTGCCATTTTAATTAAAATTTAATATCTGGTGAAAATCTTCATTTTTATTGCGTAAATCTAAAATCGCATTAGCGTACGTTATCCGACTCTGATGATTTTGTGGTTTAATTTCTTGAGCAATTTGAATTTTGTACGGGTAAAGATTGATATCCTCTCTTAAAACTCGATGTAAGGAACTTCTTGAAATCTTTAATTCCTGGCTGCGTCGTCGAACTGATATGGATTTTCCTCAACGCTTTCACGAACCATCTCAACCAGAGTTGGACTTCGGCTTGTCCGAGGACGCTCAGTCCGTGGTTCGTCTCCCTGACCCTTTCCCATACAAAATTTAGCGACGTACCGTCGAATAGCTCAATCAGAAGGAGCAGAACGTATGTTAAATTTTAATCGAAAAGCTCTTGGAACGGCAACGATGGAAGAGTTGTTTGTCAAATAAAGTTCCACAATAGCCACTCTTTGTTGCAGTGTCCAGGATTCAATTTTCATTAATCGCAGCAAGGGTACTTTAATCGAAAAAGAAAAATAAATAAATTAATCAAAAAAGAAAAAGGTTATAGCCAAATAAAACCCCTTCAAGACTTCTGGGACACCCCTACAAATTCCGTCAATTTCCATATTCCTAGGGTTGATCTAAAACACCCTGTATAACAATATATGCAGAAGCAAAGAACGCTATTTCATTTGACGACGGCATGACTGAACTGACGAACATTTCACGAACTTATGGAACGTTCGTTGAATGTTTGTTGAACAAAAGGTGCAAACGTTCGTTGAACATTCGTCAAACTTTCAACAAACGTTTTATTCGTATGTTCGCTTTGGTGTGGACACGCCTTTATGCAGTTAACAAAGTTCTTAGTTTCAAAGGAGTTCACTGGAAAGACTAAAAACGTGTATTAAATAATGTAGAAGAAATATGCTTAGAAGTAGATATAATATATATATATATATATATATATATATATATTATAACTGCAAACACGCAGTATAATTAACGTAAAGAACGACGCTTTGTATAGGAGACTTATCCGCGCAAGATGAGAGCGAAAGAACGAAACAATTGAAAAAATGAGGTACCCACCCAGGAATCAAACCCGGGATCTTCCGATTGCCGGTCAGACATGGCCTATGGTGTAGTGGTTAGCATGTCTGACCGGCAATCGGAAGATCCAGGTTCGATTCCTGGGTGGGTACCTCATTTTTTCAATTGTTTCGTCTTTCGCTTCATCTTGCGCGGATAAGTCTCCTATACAAAGCGTCGTTCTTTACGTTATATATATATATATATATACATTATAAACTGCAAACACGCAGTATAATTAACGTAAAGAACGACGCTTTGTATAGGAGAATTAACCGCGCAAGATGAGAGCGAAAGAACGAAACAATGAAAAAATGAAGGTACCCACCCGGGAATCGAACCCGGGATCTTCCGATTGCCGGTCAGATATGATAACCACTACACCACAGGCCTCACCCAAACAAATGCCGTAATTCTCCTATACAAAGCTGTCTCGTTCTTTACGTTATATATATATATATTATATATTTAATATATATTATATATACCGTATATATATTATATATATATATACCGTATATATATATATATATTATATATATATATATATATATATATATATATAAACCTTCAAGAACCTGAATAACTTCAAATAACGAAAGTAAATAAAGAAATAAATGTTATTCTATAAACAAATTGGACTATAAATAAAGGTTGTAATCTCAAAGGTTGTAATCTCATATTTTGCGAGTCTTCCTTTTGCAGCCAACCAGCAGCCCACTCCTCCTGGCACCGTTCAATCACTTTATTATTGATAGTATCTTGAGTGATGTTCCAGCTCTATTGTATAATTTCCCGTAGATCAGGAAAGTTTTTTAGGACTTACGTTTTGGGTCATTCTCTCGAGAGAAAATGAAGTTTTGACCCATTAGGCTTGACTACTTGGTAAGGCACGGTGGATTAACATAGAATCGTATTGTTCTTTCTTCATTTACTACTGATTTTTACAGTGTCTCCAGTCCTGTACTCAGTGAAAACCCATACCATTATGGAGTCCCCAGTATGCTTCACAGAGGCTTTTATACAATGCGTGACATATTTCTCAATGAGTCTGCGTCTGAAGTATATGCCTTATGTCTATACCAAACAAACACATTTTGGACCTGTGTAGGAAGGACTCTTCACCAGTTTTCAGCAGTAAAACCTATATATTTTTTGGCCGACGGTACTATAAGATTAGTAAAGTATAATTTAGTGGTACCATGAAGGATATCATTCTATTTTAATTTACCAAGCCTAGTGGGTAACAACTTCATTTTCTGACAAGATAATGACCCAAAACGTAAATCCAATCTTTGTACAAATTATATGAAGCATAATAAAGAACAGAATATTCTATGTATTATAAAATGTCGTCCACAGTCACCTGATCCGAATCCAGTTAATCATTTATGGGCATTGTTGAGTAAATCAGTGAGTGGATGAATCTTTATTGGTAAAAATAATATTACAGTTTACATTTAATACAATATTACAATAATTTCAACATGGAACATACAATTGCTAACTGAATTGTTTATATTTATTTTTCTGTTTAATTTGGTCCTTAAGCTTTAGGCTTTACTGGGCTCTCAGGTTAATTATAAACAAAACAAATGCTTCATAGGTAGTTACGATTTTATAATTTATAAATATTATGATTAATTACGATTATAGTATTTAATTGTAAGGTAAAACAAATACCTCATACTTAGTTATGTTTAAGTAATATATAAATATTGTGATTAATTATGATTTTAATAAAAATATAAAACAAACACCTGATAGGTAGTTACGACTATGTAAGGCATAAATACCATGTATAAAGGTAATATTTGGGGAGACATCCTACTGTAAGTGTAGAGTCAGATCTGAAAAGGAAAAGCACAAATGGTCAAACCTAATGGGTCAAAACTTCATTTCACGTCAAAATAATGATTCAAAACACAAGTCCTAAAAACTTCCCTGATCCAAGGGAAATGATACAAAAGAGATGGAACATTACTGAAGATGTACCATCAAAAAATTGATTGAATCAGTGCTACGAGTAGTGGATGCAAATTAAAAACATACAAAATAATTATAAGATTATAATCTTTATTGATAGTCTGCCTGTTTTTTTTAATAACACTTATTTTTTTTATTAACCCTT
>JAJOZX010003703.1:82500-120000 GCA_023014485.1 Bathynomus jamesi | reverse complement strand
TGTTTCCTTTCCTTCGTGGTTTTATTCATCATAAATATTTTTCATGTGTTACTTTCGTGAAATAATTTTCATATATATATATATATATATATATATATATATAGAGGATCTTTTAAACTATTTCCCACCCAGTTTCAGAGAGGGGGACATAATTTAAAAGGTTAATATTAGGGGGAAGATAATTTAACAGGTTTTACTTATCTTATTTACATAATAGAATTTTTAAGATATGTATATAAGATACATATCTTGAAAATTCTTTTATATTCTATCATATTTCCAGTTTATAGTGAACCATTATTTACATAGGATAAAATTTGAATGCCGGCTAGATCATCTGTACGCCCTTGACGATTGGTTAGGTTTAGTTGTGATATTTTTGTTAGTTTTAACGAAAATGTCACGACTAAACCTAACCAATCGTCAAAGGCGTACAGTTGACCTAACCGGGCATTCAATGAACCTAACCGGGTATTCAGTTATTTTTGCTACCCTTCGTGCGGGTTACAAAAATATCCCGCGTTTTAACGAAAATATCACGACTTAACCTTACCAATCGTCAAGGGCGTACAGTTGACCTAACCGGGCATTCAATTAACTTAACCGGGCATTCAATAATTTTACCGTAGGTTTCGATATATATATATATATATATATATATATATATATATATGCCAGGTTAGGTTAATTGAATGCCAGGTTAGGTTAATTGAATGCCCGGTTAGGTCAACTGAATACCCGGTTAGGTTAATTGAATGCCCGGTTAGGTCAACTGAATACCCGGTTACGTTCATTGAATGCCCGGTTTGGTCATCTGTACGCCCTTAACGACTGATTAGGTTTAGTCGTGATATTTTTGTTAAAACTAACGAAAATAACATGACTAAACCTAACCAATCGTCAAGGGCGTACAGTTGACTTAACCGGGCATTCAAATTTTACCCTTTGTAAATAATGGTTCTCTATTTATTATATGTTTGCAATAAATAATAAATTTGTTGTCATTGTTTTCTTATCTTATTTTGGTTAATTTGCAGAGTTTAAACTTTGTGGGGGATATAGTTGAAAAGATCAACATTGGGGTGGTGATTGCTGAAAAGAGTATGTTGATACATATGTTAACAGATACATATATTGATACATATGTTAACATATACATATGTTGATACATATGTTAACAAATTCTTAATCATTTCCTTGCTGGTGTCGTTAGTTTGCATTCAATACAGCCCTCGCTTTATAGGTTCAGGTGCATAATTCATTAGGAGGAATATGCACCGTAAGTTTCTGTTTTCTCCCCAAGGGAACAAATATGCACCTGTTCCAATTTCAAGTATATTCATATCACCTCAGGTTTGCTCTACAGAAACTGGACCAAGAACTCAGGGTCTCTACAATTTCAAGCCTTCTGTTTATCCATCCCTTCAGTTTATTTCCGCGTAATACTAACAGAGTCACCAATAACTATCATACGTTTTTATACAAACATTTTTAACCCAAACGGACAGTATTTTGTTCATTATATTTACCGTGACTAAATTTCTTATAACATTATTAATCATAATCAGTAGACGAAAAATTAGACCAAAGTCTCGAAGACTTTTAGAAACTTGAGTCCCTCGGGACCAAGTCAAACAAAAACAAAGAAGACCTGGAAGCGATCCAGGAATTTGAAAACAATATTGGAAAACGCGGTAGCCATTATGTTAAAAACTTCCTTGGAAAAAAGACCATCCAGACCTTCCAAACAACTATGGTTTCGCGTTGGGTAGAATTAAATCCACTCTTAAAATGCTTCGGGAACGTCCCGAAGAATTAAAGCAGTATCGAGAAGACCTCAATGAACAATTTGAGAAAGAAAAACCCATAAAGATCTTGAGTATGATCTGGAATAACGAAACGAAAGATAGCGAGTTAAACGACCAGGATTTTTTAGCCAGTGTGATACTTAACATCCCTGACCATCTCGGCTCGAATTTTCATACAAGAGCTATGGTAGCAAAATCTCGAGTGGGACTAACCACTTAACGAAAGTATAATGATCCAATGGCATAGAATGGAGCAAGACCTTAACTCAATAACGAATACTGAGTTACCACGTATGGCTACTTAAGAAAACTGCTGCAATGTTGGCTGCTAGGTTCATAAGTTATATTATCCAAGCTTACTCTAAACAACTAATTACATCAGTACATATTTGGTCGGACAGCCAAGTAATGCTCAGCTGGCTGTTTTCAAACAAAAATTTGCAGCCATACATGTGCTGGATGGCAAAAATGGGTTATTTATTGATAATATAATATATAGTCAAATTCTGAAATAAATAACATAAGAAAAAATATAGGCCATCATGCGTTATAAAAAAAAATTAGCTTACGTGACTCTCAACACGCATGACATCCGAGATTTGAGCTAAACTGCGCATGCGTTATTGTCTCATTGAAACACGTAAAGCTTTTCCACTAATAGGGCTTCTGAAAAATAATAACGCCAGACCGACCATATAATTTTCACTTATTGCGCTTCTGTGAAATATCCTGCGTTAAAAATAGTTGTTTGCAATTAATTATCTCACAATGTTCACGTTACTAAACATTTGCTTGCCACCCAGTTCCACCCACGAATGAGTCACCCGACTACCAGATCACCGGGGACCTTCACCCGGGGAAAAAGCCAGCACCCAACACACGCACAATTGAGTGCATGATATAAAACAACCAGTGCCAATGCTTTATGGCATTATGTGCAAACTAAAGAAAACCCTACTGACTTACTCACAGAAGGTATTTCAGCTAAAACGTTCCTAAAATCTGAGCTATGAACACAGGGTCCTAATTGGCTATCTACTGGCCTACATGAAAGACATTACGATAAGTCAAACGTCGCAAGTACTGTAGATCCCCAAAGATCGGTGAACTAGTACTCATCCACGATGAAACCAACAGAATGAATTGGGAAGCGAGGAAAGTGGAAGAACTGATTACAAGTAACTGACGGAATCATTCGGTCAGTAATCATAAAACGGAAAACGGAATTGTAAGAAGACCGTAACAAAACTATTTCCACTTGAAATTGTCACGAAACGTTGAGATTGAAATGAACAACGAAACGATCGAGAAATAAACAACCAAAGTAGATCTTTACAAGCAAGAAAAGCAGCTGAGAAAACTTGGAAAAAAAACAGCCGAAAACGTACAGCGTAAAAATTTAACATCATGAAACTAAGAAGAAATTACGAAATTGAGTTAAAACGTAACTGAACTTGATATCGAAAAACGAAACTAGCTTCATTTTGGCGTTTGGTTGGAAATAGGTAAAAAATATAAGTGTACGCGTATGTATATATATGATACACACAGACCGTGCATGGAACAAGGAACTCTTCTGGATAATTAAATCCACTATAGTCCGAATAAGTAATGGTAAATGACAAATACCATAGTTTTTCGTTTTCATGATGCAAGCCCGACGTGAGCAACGGTCTCTCGCAAAGAGGTCCCATAAATATAGCTTCCCTCACCAGCTATCTGCAAAGCAGACAGGACTGATCCTGTCTGCTTTGCAGATAGCTGGTGAGGGAAGCTATATTTATGGGACCTCTTTGCGAGAGACCCGTTGCCCACGTCGGGCTTGCATCATGAAAACGAAAAACTATGGTATTTGTCATTTACCATTACTTATTCGGACTATAGGGGTTTAATTATCCCAGAAGAGTTCCTTGTTCCATGCACGGTCTGTGTGTATCAAAAAAACTCAGGGAACCATTCTGAGTTCATTCCCATATATAATATATATATATATATATATATATAATTATATATAATATATAATATTATATATACACAGTGGTGTAGTGCTAAATAAAGAAGTGAGGGAACGCATTTTGAAAGTGTTACTCAGATGCGGGGGGGACAATGGCGAGCGCGGCGAGCCCATACAGCTGGGGGTCCGGGGGCACTGTAAGCCCCCGGGAAATCTTTTGAAATCTGACCAATTTCAGGGATATTTTGAGGTCATATGCACTGGATATTAGGATATATTCCAAGGTTGAAGATGCAGTATTTTCAGTGTCATTAGATATACGACATCCAGTACGATCAATAAAAATAGCTAACAACTGGAATGATTAACTAAAAAAAAGTTTACAACTGGTACGCCGTGGTGACTGTTTCACCAAATCTTTATAGGCTAGCATTGCCTCAGTCGAAGCTAAAAGAAATGAAGCAGTTAATGATTCTTTCTCATATTTCTTCTAGGGGTGGGAATTAAAATTTCATGACGTTAGAGATTTGTAAGTTCGGATTTATTTGAAATAGTGAGGGAACGCCGTTCCGTCTACCAAAAAAAGTAAGGGAACACCGTTCCCACGCGTTCCCACAGCACTACACCACTGTGTATATATATATATATATAGATGTTATTAGTGAATGTTTCACCAAAGTGACCTTGACATTCAATAATTACCAAGTTTAGTACATATATATCATGGGGGGGTCTGGGGGGCGAAGCCCCTTGGTTAGCACACGCAATCAGAGAACACACGGGTTAAGGTTAGGTTAGGTTATATATATATATATATATATATATATATATATATGTTCTTAGCCCGTTTGGTTTTCGTTAATATCCAAAATACATTTTTTTAATGTATTTTGGTGTGTTTGGTTCAAATATAACCTTCATTTCTAGCAAAAATGAACCAAAACATAGGAAAACGTTAAGGTTTCATAACTTTGTTTCGGTTCATTTGCGCAAGATATGAAGGTCATATTTGAACAGGACACACCAAAATACATTAGAAAAATGTATATGAATGGTGAGGTAATTGAGGAAGTACAAGAGTTTAAGTATTTGGGTCAAACTGTTACCAGCTCCTTGAGTGATGACTCGGATATAAGAAAACAATCTCGAAGCCTGTGTGCTAAAGCGAATATGACCATAAGGAACTTTCGATTCTGTACAAGTGAAGCTAAAGACACTCTTTCGTACTTTCTGCAGTAATATATACGGACAGCAACTCTGGGTGGATTATAAAAAAGGTTCTGGCAGAACCCTAAATTTGCTGTTCAACAGGTCTTTTAGACTCTTACATAAATTACCCCCGAGATGCTCAGCTTCGCAAATGTTTGCTACCCGCAATGTCCCGAGCTTCCCGGAGGTAACAAGACGTGCTCCATACAGTCTAATGCAGAGAATTAAAAAATCAACCAACCCGATAATCCAAGCTATCCATGAGTCCTGCCATTTATCCTCAAAGCTATGGACTTCTTGGTACGAAAACGTCTGTCTGTAGCTCCACTTAACTTCGACATTACAGTATTATTTCTAATCAATTATATATATTTCTATCCTTAGTATATGAACTGTCATTGTATTAATAATATTTGTCATATGGACTATAGTCTGCCAATAAACCTTTTCATTTTCATTTCCATTTTCATATATATATATAAAAATGTTCTGTTTCCAGACTTTATGGACACCCTGTATATATACAGTGTGTCCATAAAGTCTGGAACAAAAAAATTTTTCTCAGCGCTGTAGGTTATTTTGCAACGGAGGAAAAAAGCTATCTTAATATTCCTATATTTCCAGACTTTATGGCCACCCTGTATATATATATATATATATATATATATACATATATATATATATATATATATATATATAATATATATATATATATCTGAAGGACAAAAGCTAAGGCTATTTCCATCTGCACGAGGTACGATAATTCCTTTCAAACAACAAATCTTGTGCAGTATATGAAAAAAAAAATTAAAAATTATTGTATTGCGTTCTTAAAATTCTTAAAATTTATTGAAGCGCGCTCAGCAGGCAGACAGATGTAAGACAACCAAATGATCTGTTGTACTCGTACAATAGCGAAATGGATGGACATCCCCCGCAAGTATATATATATCGTAAAGTCGTGTCGAAAATCGTTCAGTATTCTTTCTTTTTGGTTTTTATTGTTATGTTATTTGACAGTTGTATAATGTATTTACGACTCGATCTGATTCGTAATCATTCGTATCGTGGAGTTGTATTTGATAAACGTTTCGCTACATTCTATGGCAAGTAAATACATCGTAAAATCGTGTCATTTAACGGTCAACTTCTTTCACCGGTTATTCCGGTTACGTAACGTAATAATCGTTTTAATGTTTGGATCACCTGAAGATCAGGGACCCCCAGCCTTCTCTAGTTAGCCTTATAAGGCTAACTAACGAAAATATCACGACCTAACCTAACCAATCGTTAAGTCAACTGTACGCCCTTGACGATTGGTTAGGATAGGTCGCGATATTTTCGTTAGTTAGCCTTATAAAGTTAATTAAAGAAGGCTGGGGCCCCTGATCTTCAGGTGATCCTAATGTTTTTCTTTTATCTTAACAACGTATCGAATAAAAGCATAGCTTTAAACTAGTGGTATTTAACCTCGGTTAATTCCTCCCACCCCGGTGGGGGGGGGTAACGAGCTGGTGCCACTGCCCCCCCCCCCCAAAAAACTGAGTTGTCGTTCCACTAAAATTTGTTATTCTTTCCTAATTTTCCTTTTCTTATATTTGCCATTTAAAAAGAGGAGAGGGGGAGGGGTAGTTACGGTTTTGTTGGATAGCTCAAGGGGTAACGAACAAAGCTTATGCATGCAAAAAAACACTTTTTTACGTGGAGGTCAAAATATGACAATAAAACCCACACTAATGGACAGAGTTTATTTCTACAACAGTTTCGATGCCCTCTGGCATCCTCTTCGGGTAGATACAGATCCACCCGAAGAGGATGCCAGAGGGCATCGAACTGTTGTGGAAATAAACTGTCTATTAGTGTGGGTTTCATTGTCAAAGCTTATGCAGTTGAACGAACTGAATTGTATCGTTTCGGGGTATAACAGTCTTACTATATAGTCGGAGTCTTCCATTTATACGCCATCTCGATTCTTAGACCTATCTATTCCGCCTATTAACGTATAGATGAGTGGTAACATCTCACAGCTGAACATCAGTCATACTTAGATACTCGGATTAAAAACATCTAGTTTAGCTAGTCTGTATCATTAGATCTCGGAATGTCTTAGCGTAGCCTTATGTTGTAGTCTCTGGCCTATATACAGGGTGTTCGAAAAGTCCCGTCACCCCCTACAAAATGTACATATTGTAACACCAATTTTATTTTTGTGTGATTAATTGAATTTATGTGATTCACTGACATTTTTTTCTTTTCCAGGTATTAGAGTTGTGTGAACAATGGCAGACCAGTCCACTTACACTCTGGAGGAAAGGATAGTGATGAGCACATGGGCTCATGAAAGGTCACATACTGGCAAAACGATGCATGATATCCAGAATGATTTCAACACAAGATTCAATAAGGCTGTACTACCAAACAGAACGGTATTACGCTGGGAGAAAAAGCTGTTTGAAACTGGCTCCATCAAGGACAGACCACGGCCGGGAAGACCAACAACGCGAGCAGAACAATGTGAAGGTGTGATTGCATCGGTGGCTCGTTCACCGAAAAAATCACTTCGGAAACGATAACAAGAATTTGCAGTCCCCATGTTCACAATGAGAGATCACATGACAAAAGATTTCGGCATGAAACCATCCGCCCGTCACTTGTTAATGAATTAAGCGATACAGACATGCAAAAACGATATGAAGCACACAGATATTCTTGATTAGTAACTGTAATTAATAACTATATTTACTGTAATTAAAGTAATTGTTGCCAGTGACTTGTTTCTTAAATTACACTTACCACAGATAAATACAATTAATCACACAAAACTAAAATTGGTATTACAATATGTACATTTTGTAGGGAATAACGCGACTTTTCGAACACCCTGTACATCGGGGGAAGAGGTATATGGTGCTGTAGTAAGACTTGGAATTAGGTATTTAGTATCTCTCTATTTACTAGGTACGGGAACACCTTTGAATCCGTATAAAGTCAGCTGAACACATATCAGCTTATTCATACGAAAATTACCAACAGATCCGACATAAAATTTTGGTTAAAAAACATCGTAGTAAAAAGTAATAAGGACTTTCACCAGTCACTTGAATTAATATAAGTGATTTTATTTCGGTCAGATTGTTAGGAACGAACCAGACACCTAAGATCTGAGGTTAGTTAATTCAAAGTGGAAGTTCAGTCATCAACGTAAAAAAAACAACCCGAAAATGGTGAAATAGTAAATTAGTTCATTTGTTCATTTTATGTCCAATTTCGGGATCATTTTGAACATGAAACGAAAGTTTCATATAGGTCTAATGATTACCAATGTTTATTTTATTTTATGTTTGGAATACTTTGCATTATAGAGATTATATACGATATAGATAGAAACAAAATGAATGAATTTGATGACAGTGTATAAGGGAAAATTTTTATGGGCTATAAGTAAAGAGGATTTTATTGATACAAACATTAACATATTAATGAAAACCGCATAAAACTATACCTATAGCTGAAGCATATACTCGTACATGCGTGCGCTTTGATAAAAACAAATAAGTATATACTGGGTGATCCAGATAAATGGGATCCATAAAAAAAAGCCAAATATTCTTAATATTTAATTCCTTTCATAAAAACTATATATCATTCGAAAGAGTAGAGTTACAAGTTTATTATGAAATATTTATTTTTTTAAAATGACTCCTTTCAAATGTGCTCCATTAGTTGCCAAGCATTCTAGTGTTCTCGCTTGTAAGTTCTGCATCACTTTTGCAAGAGTGTGCGGTGGTATGGCCTGTATCTCATTTGTGATGGCGGCCTTCAATTCTTGCAAGGTCGTTGGGTTATTTCTGTAGACCCTACTCTTTAAATATCCCCAGAGATAATAATCTAAGGGAGAAAAATCCGGAGACCTTGCGGGCCATTCAACGTCTCTAAATCTTGAGATTAACTCGCCTGGAAACGTTTGACGCAAAACTGCCATTCAGTTCCTCGTGGTATGGCAGGTAGCTCCGTCTTGTTGGAACCAGTGGTTTTCTAGACAAAGATCTCTTAATTTAGGAATAAGGAAATCGGTCAACATTTTTTCGTAGCGATCACCATTTACAGTGACCGTGTTTCCGGTGGAATCCTCGAAAAAGTACGGCCCTATGATCTGAGATGCAGTAAGACCACACCAAACAGTTACACGCTGACTATGCAACGGGACTTCGGTAATATTCAATGGATTTTCTGTTGCCCAGAAACGACAATTTTGTTTGTTTACAGTTCCATTCAAGTGAAAATGGGCTTCGTCTGACATAATCAAAGTTGCTAGAAAATTGGTGGTGTCATTTACCTTCTGTTGGATCCATTGACAGAATTGTCGTCTTCGTGCGAAATCTCCATCGTTTAGTTGTTGCACTGTTTGAATTTTATATGGAAAGAGCATTAAATTTTGCTTGAATATACGGTGTGTTGTTCCATATCCAACTCCTAACAGCTGAGAAGCACGTCTGATGCTTATGTTAGGATTATCCTGTACAATTTCATGAGTTCTGTTAATGATCTCGTCTATCCTTGCTGTGCGCACTCTTCCAGTTGGTTTTCTTTTTCCAGTGCTGCCAGTTAGGGAAAAATTTCTGACACACCGACGGATTACTTTCTTAGAAGGTGATTTTGACATCTGAAAATTTGTCTTGAAAGATCTTTGAGCTGAAACTACACTTCTTCCATGCTCATAATATTGCTCAGTTATGAAACGCAGCTGTTCCACAGTCCATGCAGTCATCTTGAAGGGTTAGTTTTAACTAACACTTTTATTTTGTTTTGTATCTTATCTTGTCTTGTATTGTCAAAACCTATACAATCCTATACAAACTTGTAACTATCCTCTTTCGAATGATGCGTATGATTTTATAAAAGGACTTATACTTTAAGAGTTACAGGGGTTTCTTTTGGGTCCCATTTCTCTGGATCACCCTTTATAAGGCTTTTCTTAGTATGTATAAGGCTTCTCTTGGTGTCAATATTTTAGACCGTCTGCGAGAGAAATTCGGGTTCGAACGCTCTACCTCTAACTGTATTAATTTGGAGCCATCTTCTTATGTATATTGTCTATTTTTCCCCGATCCTACTATGAATTTTCACCTTCTCTCTGGAGAATGGACGTCCTTTACTACAGTGTTTCTAAACAGCCGGTCCGCGGAAGGAAAATTACCGTTCCTATGGATTGTTTGTTACTAAGTTTGTGAATGTTATCAATACTTTCTTTATGTTTTGACTCTTTGTGTATTATACATTTATGACTGAAGTTGTGGAAAGTTTTGAGTGCGCGTGTGTATGTGAAGTTAAATTCATAAGTGTACATGTGCTATTATCATTGTTTTGATTATGATTTGTCAATACTGTAATGTCTCTTTATTTTCCGTGTTATCATACATTTATGAGCAAATAAACAACTTATTAAAATGTCTTCCTCGACTGGTGTTGTTCACGTTATTGTCAATCCTTTTCTCCATTAAAATATTACTGTATAAGGATATTAAAGATGTATGGCGTGGTGAGGTAGGCTATAGACCCTAAATGAAGTGGTTCCCAATTGCTTGTCCGAGGTATTTTATAGCTGACTTTTGTCGGTCCCTGTTGTGTGGAAGTTTAAGAACCACTGACTTACTATGTATTGTATTTTATTCGTCATGCATACTGCTTAAGTTCAGGAGGGAGGTAGAGTAGAACCTTGCACTATTCCATAATTCTATTTTGGTTACGTGACAGGAATTCTAATTCTTCTATTAATGGTACTTTGAGTGGATTTTAATTGGATTTTGCATGCTCTGCTACTGTATAAGAGGACATGCAAAAACTTAACTGGTCGTAAAAACTATCAAGAGTCATAACAGTCGGGCATATATGTATAACAGCTTTCCTAAAGAGGACCTTTACATGGCCATTTCAATCATTTCATTACCTAACGAAATTTAAGAACAGAGTAATTAAACTTTAGTTATTTGTGATCCGGAAAAGGGGGACCCTCTCGTTAAGCCTACCTATACAGCTGATTAGTCTCTCTTTGCTCGTATAATACGGACTTCATGTTTTACTAGGAATAGGTATCATTTTTTAAACTAATTTTTTTTTTTTTTTTAAGAAATCATAAATAAATATAATTAAAAAACAGTTTTCATTTTCCAATAATGTTTTGAAAGGATAATTCTGGAAAGTTTATCCTATTATAAATGTATTTACCTGTGGAAAACCACGGCACTGGATTAAGTCGATGTTTTGGAAGGCTAAGGTAGAAGATAAAAGACAGATAGGCTTAAAATTAAAGGCAAAACACACACACACACCACACCACACACACACATATTATATATATATATATATATATATATATATATATATATATATATATATATATATATATATATATGTAATATTCAGTTCATTAAACGCGATTAAACGTATTTCTGCATCAGTTAAGGATTTTTTATGGACGAAAGTACTTCGTCTTGGCCACGTTATAACACCGCTTCCCATTAGATCAGCGAGGTTAAGCGACGTTCGATCTGGATAGCAGTAGTTAGATAAGTGACCGACCTCTTTGTCCAGACGATGTAGCGACCCTTCGGTAGTTTAAATTCCGCGTAAAGTTGTAGGTTTCCTCTGTCATATGAGGTCATTAGAATAGCACAGACGTGGGTGTGACGCGCCCCCACACGGGCTTGAGACCAAAACCATTAAACTCGGTTCAGTCGTTAACGAGTAATAAGCCATACTAACGCATAATAACGTTAATGAGTAATAACTTGATTTTCGGGCGTACTCCCTTTCTATTCTATACGCCTCATATGACTTTCGTAATCACTAAAGATGATGTGAAACAACCTCAGAACATCATTTTCTTCATATGACTTTCGTAATCACTAAAGATGATGTGAAACAACCTCTGAACATCATTTTCTTAAAGACGAAATAATGAGAACTCCGAATTTTAAAGGACAGGAAAGAAAATAAGCGATAAAAGGTTCTCTTATCTGGAGTTTATTTTCAGCTTTAATTTTCTTTCTTTTAACTCTTCTATCCACCCATTATCCACTATCCACTATCTACTATCCACGCTGAACTAACCCAAAAAATCCGATCCTGTATGTGAAGTATTTATTAATTTAGCAAATGTTCAAATTTCAAGCAGTAAAGTCGTTCAAGGTCATTTCATTAATTTTGTAAATGTTCAAATTGCGAGCCTTGAAGCCGGTTTCACTATGCCACTTCTTTTACATAAACTACTATGGACATTGCGTAACATTCTAGTAGAGACGTTGGCATACTCCTCTTACTGATAAATTTTTTTCTGTGGGTCAATTGAAGTGTGTGGTTTACAAGTCACGGACACGCATCATTGAGGAACTAAATGTGAACATTTGAAAGGAGTATGCCAACGTCTCTACTAGAGTGTTACACCATGTCCGTAGAAGTTTATGTGAAAGAGCTGACTTATGAAAACGGTTACACGGTATACATTTTGAACACTTACAGTACATGCAGAATTAATAAATATTCCACAAGGGGCGGACGGACCTTTAGTTTCTCTCTCTCTCTCTCTCTCTCTCTCTCTCTCTCTCTCTCTATATATATATATATATATATAGATATATATAGTTGTATGTATGTGTGTGCGTGTGTATACTGAGCATCTCGCTTATGCTGTCGGCATGAAACGAAAACCAGTCCTTGCCATCCACATTAAAACAAAATATGACTGAAGGCAAGGCATAAACTTGCGTCATCAACGACGCGGATTTTGTCAGAACGTATAAAGATGGTATTGGCATGGGAAACTACATAAGAACCACGAAATTATCAATCTGTAGCCATCCACATTAACCGAATTGGCGAGATGGTGCACTTATCGAAATGCGAAAAGACTGCAATCATTATGCGCGCATAGTTATGGCGGGAATAACCTTGAGCAGACTGGAGTGATGACAAGGATTTGGGTGAACCATTTAGAAGGCATCGTGAGCCTACGGCAGTTCCAGCTGTAAGAGTATTTTCCAGTTTATTTCTTACTCGTTTCCTAACTGCAAAGTCGCAGTACGAGAAGGAATTCCATTTTCAGCTTAATTACATTATGGTAATCACAATATATGGCAGATATTGGAGAAGTGTATATATATATATATATATATATATATATATATATTCAGGGTAACTTTGTTAGTTATTAGAAGTTATAAACATCATTTGAAAGACACTGACTATGATAGTTGCGAATAAATGCACTCAAACTACAGGGTGATTCACTCGCTGGTAGCCCCAGAGTATCGCTAATACGATACTCTGGGGCTACCAGCGAGTGAATCACCCTGTAGTTCTTACGTAATTTATTTAACTTGTTTAATTTGCTTAATTTGTTTAATTTGTTCTTAAGTAAGGGTGAAAGAGGTTAAATGTTTAGCAGTAACCGCAACGTTGACAGTAACCACAACGTTCCGAGCCTCCCTGAGGTAACAAGACGTGACCAATGCAGTCTAATGCGAAGAATTAAAAACTCAGACAATCCACTTGTTCAAGCTATTCATCAGTCCTGCTTTGTCTTCTAGACTGTGGACCTCTTGGTATGAAAGTGTGTGTCTATAGTTCCACTTAACTCTTACATTAACCATCCTATTACATGTAATTTTGTATTATTATTATTATTATTTTTATTTCTCGTCTCCTTACGTGTATCATTGTTATTTCTTTGTCACCGTAGTCCTTTTTTTGTTTTTAAAGTTAGTGTTTAATTGGTTGTATCGTTGATTACCTTGATGGATACCGTACCTTTTTTTTTTGAGGTTGGCAGGTCTGTCTCCTGCCAATTAACAGCATTATTGTCATTATCATTATCATCATTGTAGTCTTAGCAGTAGGTAGGTCTTTTTTATCTATTATTATTACTTGTTTTAGTACGTATCTTATATTTATCTCCTTAAATCATTATTTTTAGCTTGTTTTTAAGTGTATTATTGTTTCATTTATTTTTATATTGACAAGCATTTTACACTATGTTATGGCATTCTTATCCTGCCATTAAAATTTATCATATCATTAAACAAAAAAACTAAATTTCAAAAGTCAAGATTTCTCTTCATATTATTTAAACTAAAAAAAGACTCTTCCTCAAAAAGGCTCTCCTTACCCTGTATTATTCCTTCATCCATCATATTTATTATATTGCATTACAACATTGTTTAGCTCAAAGAAATGTATAAAACATCCTTTGGAAGTCACTCATAAAAAATGTCTGCGAACTTTCTCAATGTTTAGAGAACTAAATATTTCAGAACTAAATGACTTATAAGTTCAATGTTGCTGTCAATATGTTCAAAGTTATTAATAAAAATCAACATACATCACCCATTCAAAGAACAGTCACGCCCCATTAAATACACTATCATTATAACACCAGACTTCCCGGGGATTTTATACGCAAACCAAACTATACAATAGAAAATGCAGGAAATGCACTCTCTTTCAAAGGAGCAGATGTATGGGATGCAATTCCCATACATATCAGGCAGGTTTCATCACTAAAAATATTTTGCAAGTCACTAAAGAAGTACTTCATTAGCTCTTGTTGATGTACAAGTTCATTACTGCCATTATTACCACAGTAATTAAGTTCCCATTTTATAATTAACTATCTAAAATATGCTAATTTCATTAATCACTTTTAATTTCATAATTTATCCTTTTTTATATTTATTGAGCATCATTTATTTTGTACTAAATATACACTAAATCATTTAATTTAAAATTATGTAAAAAAAAAAATATCTTGTGTTTTATTATTATTATTATTATTATTATTATTATTTTATATGTATAGTAGTAGTAGTAGTGTAGTAGTAGTAGTAGTAGTAGTAGTATTTGTTATCACTATTATTATTACTTGCCACTTTCACTTCTTTTATGTAGTAAATAACCTAAATCCCATTAATTTTGCCTAAATGCTTCCATGCTTTGAACGGCATATTCAGATTAGAGTACTGTAACTGTATTGATGCCATATCAAATATCTAAGTTGTACAGAAAAATTATTGAAAAATATCGTAAGACTCTGTCACTTGTATTCTTTTCTGAATAAGTATTTTTGTTTTGTTTTAAAAATTTAAAAAGCCATGCAAGAATAAAATGAGCATTCCAAAAATAAATATAGTTTTACTTTTACTTTTAACTAGTGGTGTACCGATTAATCGGCATCGGCATCGGTAACGGCAGAATCTGCCATTTTGGGGGCATCAGCATCGGCATCGGCCAAATTTAGCCGATTCTCTCACCGATTCTTTGAAATTTTAAAATTTTCATTACAAAGCAAAATCTATATTTATAGAAAACGGAACAGACAAAAACACTATTTATGATAATAAAGCTTATATACTCATTTCAAAGTGTAATTATATAAAAATATTTTACATTCACGAAAAAGGCAAAGCTTAATAAGTCAAATTGCCCATAAATTTTATATTTTCTGTAACTAGCTAATCTCTAAACATTATAAACTATTGTAATCTCCTACTCTATATTAATAATAATTCTATATTAAGTTGTACTTTATTAATAATAATTCTATATTAAGCTGTACTTTATTAATAATAATTCTATATTAAGTTATACTTTATAATTTATATATTAAATCATCTTATTATGTTTACTTTATTTTAAGTATTTTAATAATTTTATAAATCCAAATTATATATTGATTTTTTGGTTCAAATTGGCCACCAGGGACTTGAAATTTTAGTGAAAAATTTTGTTGTTTACATTTTTTAAGGAAAAAATACCTTCAATATAAGGAAAAACAATTACTGTAAATATTGGTATTCAATTTATGATTATTTTATCATTTTACTGGGTAATAAAACTTTTTATATCATTTTAGCTACGGTATATGAGTAACAAATTCTGGTGCTGTATATTGTAGAATGAGCTGAGGCAAAGAATTTAAACAAATTTGAAATGTAAAAATATGAAAATTGAAAGTATTTACATTAGATTACTAAAATCTATGAAAGAATTGAATTTTTAAAATCTAGGCAAAGAATCGGCATCGGTATCGGCAGTTTTTCATGGAGTCGGCATCGGCTAAACTTTTGAATTGGTACATTACAACTTTTAGCCTCTATAGGATATATAATGAATTAGTAAACGCCTGCAGTCAATATCTTGCAGCTTTTCCATGGGTTCCATAAAGAATTTGAATACGCTCTGGCATCGATACGATGAGATTTTGGATGACGCCATGGTAAAAATTTTGTCTAGGTCCAGTCAATATTTCCTATAGACTTGAAACAGATGTAGAAAGAGGCCATGTTTTCCGCAAGTGATGATCAAGATGTTCTAAGACAAGCTCAAAAGGATTCATATCTGGGCTTCTGGTAGCTCAAAAAAGAACTTCTAATTAATTTTCTTTCTTCCACTGAGTATAATATATTGTGAAATGTGGCAGGCTGCATTGTCTTCTTGCAACACACACGTGTTAAACTAAGCTTTCTTTGACAGAACAATAGACAGACGGTTCTCAAGGAAGAATACATATTTCATGAATTTAGACGTTCCTCGACGAATTCCAAGTCCGTCTTTACAGCATTCCATATTGCTACCCCACACCATAATATTAAAATGTCCACGCTATACTCTGAACTGTAAGCGAGATTCTTCTAAGCTTCATTTGACTTTCTCCACACCCATGTGTATCCATTTAACACAGTAATGGAACAGAGTTCGTCTGAAAAAATAACTTGCTTCCAAAATTCAGAAGGCTAATGAACATTCCCTTGGCTCATTCGAATCTGTATTTTACATTTACTTTTACAAGCAAAGTTTCTGAACGAACTACTCGACATGATTATGTACAAGCTTGTGATGCTGGTTAGCTGTGAATGCAAATTTACAGTACTGACGATGTCAGCAGTCCTTGGGATTCCTTACCCGTGGATTGGCCCTTTTGGTTCGTTTTGTGACAGTTGAGGGTTGTCGTATTTGTTTCTATGTTTGTATTGCGAAACCGTGCAATTATACTATGAAGATTACCATGTGGAACATCGCGATTTTTTAGAATTTGTTTCTTACTGCGACCGCAGTATGACTTTCCAATCACTTGACTACGAAGTAATACGTCTCCAGTATCACCATACCAAGCCTCTTTGAACCTGTGAGATCGAGTCCGAACGAGGATTTTGTAATTTCTGACTTCCCTGGTGGGTCGTGGTTCGGGTTCCACGTTAAGCTGCAGGTCTAAGGTGAGGCAACAAGCTTGACTTTCGTTAGAATTAACATTCTGGGGGAAACAAAACTAAGTATGTTTTTTCTAAGTTTTTTGTATGGATTCGTCGTAGACACATTCAGTTTCAGATCTTTTGTTAGCTCTCATTTTTTATTATTTGCATATTAATAAACTTATTCCAGTTATCTGGAAATAAGATATCGTCCTTAGCGTTCACTATTACTGTCGTGAAATGGAATCAACGTAAACAAGCCGTCCTTACTATTTCTTTCTCCAAACAATTTTGTACCGACAATTTTTCAAAGTAGTTAATGTACTTACAAGTAATTCCTAAAATATTGTTTCTGACGAAAACGATTTGATTTTGGTACCTTTCCAGTGAATTTTACACTACATATATATTTGAAACCCAACAATATCTTGAGTTCCTAATAATTTTCACCAATGTTTACTTTTGTTACATTTGCTGTTGTCGGACAAACTTTGAACATCGTCCTGACACTGACATCTCTTCTGTAGCACTTCTCTTCATTTGTGGGTTTTGATGAAGGAAAGAGTTAATTGCTACTCTCATACTGCCCTTGTAACCTGGTATGGGAGTTGGCTTAGGAATTGAACATATCGAACTTTTATTAATTGAATATTTTAAAGATTACATAGTTCCTTTGGTAGAACGTAAATAGTTTTTAGCCTCGTATGATACTCCTGGCTCCTCGTCCTGCTAGCAGCCTGAGGAACAATACAAAACAGTCCTGTACGGTCATTCTAATGCTTTTATTTCCTTTTCAAAATTAGTAGCTGAGTTTTCAAGTATTTTTCCATACGTACTGAACATTATATCATACATACAATTACACAATTACGAACACAGTTAGGTAGACCAGCCATGAGTGGATCCTAGGGTCTTTGTTGGTCTGAAACATTATAACATCATTCACTGCGTCGTTTCAGTCACTACAATTTCAGAGATTTCAGACGAGACTAGTAGTTTTCATCTTGGTTTCTCTTATTCGAGACGTAAAGGTTCTTTTCAGAGCTTCAGTATCGGCTATATCTGGTTTCCTGTGTGGACTTGTATGATAGAGCAGTATTCAGTTACTGGTAGAACCAGCCTCCTATACTTTGAACATGACCCTATGCTATGAAAACCACGTAATTCCCATTAATTTTTTCCTATGATAGTGTCGTGTAGTGTCTTTTGACATTATCATTTCTAGATCCCTGACTTGGTATTTTATTGCAATTTGTGCGTTGCAACTCTTTTCATAGCTATTCTACTTTTTTGAAATCTTTGTTGTAAAATTAAGCACAGAGACCAGTTTTCCTAAGTTTGCGAGTAAGAATTCTATGATCACATTTATGGGAAGCCTCAGCAAAATCTATATACAGTACATTAAAATTCTTTTGATGATCTAATAGGTGTAACAGACGAAACCTTCCTGTTCTAAATCCGTGCTGGTTTGGGTTATGTAACTTCTTGTTTTCTTAGCAGTGTGCAATTTTTCTCTATTCTTTTAAAACACTTTATAAGATTCGAAATAAGTGGTACTGGTCTGTATAAGGTTTTTTTCTTTGCATTTCTTTAGAAAAATTACATTCCATGACGTTGATCTGTCTTTTAGTTTAAATAATACATTATGCCTCGTTCCAAGAAATCAATACCGCGAGACAAGTTTCCGCTCGAATCAGTCCTGTTTCAAAAACTATACTTGGCTTTCCGATTTTCTTATCTGCATAGTTTCGACAAACTAAATACTGAATTAACTTGATCATTAAGTAGTTTATTCATTTCTTTCTGGTCATTTATATAATCATCATTGCTTTTTACGGATCCGATAGTTTCACTACACTTCCCCTTCCCTTTAGCCTAAATGTAAAAATATATTGGATTATTTTTAAAATTTTTGCTGCTTTATATTCTTCAGTAACAGATTTCAGACTGAATGATTACTTCAGGTTCATCTCTGTTTCATTCTGTTCCATTTCCAATATTCGTTTCTTCTCATTTATTTTGCATGTGGTTGCTCGTTTAATACATAGTGTGTTCTCTTTGCTAGAAAGGTGTCTTCATTTTTCTTTGTGTTGTACTTATTTTTCTTTCCTCAGTTTTTTATCTTCTTTGGTGTGTAGTCTGATAATACAGGATCTATTTCTCTTTCTAATATCAAGAGACGTTCTTCTGACTTTTTATTCTTAAGTAAAACGTTTTAGTTTTCTCTTCTATGATATTTTTGCTTTCAATGAGTTTCCGGTCAATATTGCATGAATTCAGATTTAATATTTCCAGTATGGCTTTCTTATCTTTAATTAAGGCAAGTTTTATGTTTTTTACCACGTAATTTCGTTTGCACTCCTATTACATTATGGCCAAAAATTTCTGTTTGGCTAAAATCTACTTTAATTATCGTGCTGTTATTAGTTATACTCAGATCCCATGCATTCTCCTTCAGTGTCGTCTCAAGCTTCTTGAATAACAGCTGCTCTTGAATTCAGTCTTCCTTTGATGTACCGCCATGAAAATTTTGCATATAAGCCAAATCATTACTCCTCTACCACGTGATGAAGGGAACGTTAAAGTCTTCGCATATTAAAATGCTTGGAATAGGGGCCTTCGTAATGCAAAATTCAAAATCTTCATTTACAAAATAAGTATTGCGATATTACAACCCCTGCTATGTTGTAATAATAATAATAATAAAACAGCAACCGAATACATTTTAAGTGCAATAACCGCACTGAAATAAGATGGAAAGGGTAAAAGGCAATAAAGTGGGACATTTCCCCTTAATTGGACTATTTATTTTATTTAATATATTTTCAATATATTTTTTTCCAAATCCTGTAAACACATGATAAGTTGATTCAATTCTTTAATTTACAGTATAAGTATCTTTACTGTACTATTTGACTTTATTACCAGTACTTCGCCTAATATTTTCAAGATATTTAAAGCATTCTCCTTCTTTTCTGTCTATTCTCACTAATCTATCTTCTCTAAATGTTGTAATTTTTTATTTCTACTTCAGGATCTTCAATGCAATGTTTATATCCAATTTTACATTTAGGGAGATATATCTTTGATACATTTATGGAGATATATCTCTGCTAAACAGATTATTTCTCTATTATCTTCTCTATTAGGTGATGTATAAACAATAACTTAAGTTACAGTAAATATACAGTGATTATGTAGCCCAAAGATAGATTACAATTGTAATCTATCTTTGAGCTACATAATCACTGTATATTTACATATGTAAAAGAGAAATCGAGGATCAGTAGTTGCTTACGATGATGTTTGTTGGTTTTTCGCTGGTGCTGTTGCCTGAAATTAATTCTTCCCTTTATAATGTATTGACATATCTTTGTCTTTTAATATGACATCAATGGTTTGTGTGTATTTAGTTTTTGTTTATGGCCTTTGAGAATTGAACGCGGTGTCTCGTGTTGAAAGTGTTGTGAGTGTGGTGTTGGGTGCATGTCGTACACTTTTGATGTAAGTGGTTTTCTTTGATGAGGGATCATATTCTGCGTGTTTGTTTTGGGAGATTTTAATCCATTTTCATGAGAAGGGTTATCTGTTCTTTCATTTTGCTTAAGGCTTTTAAAAAATGTTTACTTTGTTCATATGTTCCTTTTATCTTCGATAACCAAACTATGTCTGCTGCTTTTGGTAATCATTTTTTTTTTGTCTTTTTGACGTAAAAGTTTTTGATAACTTATACATTTTCACTGTTACAGAAAAATTACACATATCTGGGTGAAAATATCTTTACAGTTTTTAGAGTCTTGACATGTTCCTTTCTTCACAAAATTGAAACATTTCTACTGCATTTCTACTGCATACACATGAAATCATGTCATATTTGCCTAAGCTTTATTTTCCTGATATTTACATCTCACTAATTTATTAATGTCTATTTTCTTTTTTTCTAATCTGATTCATCCTTCGTTTCTATTTCATTTGAGCGAGCCTCTTCAGGTACGCGGTATTCGTTGCAGTGTGAGAAGGTTTGTTTTCACTTTCAACATTACCACTATTACAGTATCATTACGATTATTTGTCACACCACTGGCATCATTCTCCAAATATCTTTCGACTCGACTCGCGTTTCATTTCATTCTCGTTCAATTTGGTTTACATTGTATCTTGATGTATTGACGCAGACATAAAGAAAGAATTCTATCTTCTTGTTTCTTATCGGCTATGTTTATTGATTTTATTTTTATTTTTTCGATCAAGGTAATACATACGTATTACTTTAAAATATTACATAGTAAGTATTTCGTATCAGTGAATAAGTTAGTTTCATTTTGACAGTTATAGCTGCAATAACAACACGCTATTGGAGAAAAGGGTTGCATTTATTTAATTTTTGAACTTTTAAAATAATCTGAACATTTGTTTGGCTTTCATTTTCAAATATCTTTTTCGTGCGTTGTTTTATGATAAAGGCAAAGTTCTTACTTCGTCTGGCTATTTTGCAATTTTTTCTGGTCCTTTACCCTAAAAATGGGAAAGTCTTATCCTCTTTCGCTGTTTCCTTGGGTTAAATCGAGAGTGTAAGATACCACGGTTTAAAATAAATCTTACGCTGTTGTACCGTATGTACAGTACAGTATATACAGTATGTTGTACTGTATGTCTGTATACTTTCACTTCATTACAACTTTATTCAACATTTTGCTTAATAAAAACGATCACTCTGTATCTCATGTATTTTATAAGTTAATTATCATTGGTCTCTGATTTACTTGAAATTTAGGAAATTTTACCAACAAGGTATAAAACCTATGGATATATATATATATATATATATATATATTAGTGATGGGACGATGCATCGCAATCGCAATCGCAATCGCGATACAATCGCACATTTTTTACAATCGCAATCGCAATTGCAATCGCATTTAATGAGTGCGATTGTTGCGATTGTGAACAAAAGATTTAAATCTCTACAAAAGTTGCTATGAAAGCTGCTCTTTCATGCGTACTTAAAGGAAAGTTTAGCTAACAACAATACGGAATAATAAATAAATATAAATAAGTCAAAAACAGAAATGAAAACGGGTTGCGAATTAGTTGAAAACAGAATAAAAAATTGGTTTAATAATAACAATAAGTACACCACTTTATTTGCTCTATGTAAAATTGGAATGTTAAAAAATCAAGCTAACCCTATGGTAGGTAACGCGTTTAGGTATATTTAAAGCATAAATGAGCGTTATGTGAGGCTAAAGCTAAAACATCGCAATAGCAATCGCAATCGCGCGATTTTCAAATTCTGACAATCGCAATCGCAATCGCAACAGCGATTGTATGAAATATGACAATCGTCCCATCACTAATATATATATATATATATATATATATATATATATATATATATATATATATATATCGAATGGAATAAGGTCGATTTGAACAAAATCGACTGTAATAAGACCGAATAAAATAAAGTCAAATTGTCCAGACTAGAGTGAGATCGAACGAACTTGACAAAGATAAAATTATACACTGGAAAAAGTTCAAACTTTATTCTAGGAGTAAGCTCGAATTCAATGATTTTATGACCGATGCGAAGTTGTTTATCAAGATCATAAATTCATAATTTATCTGGCTCGTCTATGCTTGTTTTCCTGGATGATGGCTTCTCAGTGACCTTTAGAACGGGCAGCCCACCAACGTGGATCTATGACCGTGTGTGAAGTAGCCTTAATAAAAAAAAGTCCTTCATATTTTCAGTTATGGTCTTTCCTGTATGAATATACGTATAGCATGGCTATATACACACAGATATATATATATATATATATATATATATATATATATATATATATATATATATCCCAGCAGGAATAAAATGAGCATCCTAAACATAAATATACTTTTATGTGCTCATTTCACTCCTTTGGGGGTTTAACTGTATATAAACACCAAAATGTGAATAACAACATCCAGTAGTTAATTAAGGAACCTCACAACAGCCAATTGAACTAAAAGTAAATACGACTCGCGTGAAGGAACAACCATACTCGTAATATACTCCATGATTGATTGCTATGCAGGCGCGAAGCATTGTATCTATTACGGCAAATTATTATTATTATTATTATTATTATTATTATTATTATTATTATTATTATTTTGCGAAAATGAAGCTGTATTTTTCTTTTTCTTTTTTTAGGAATGAAGTTGTTTGAGGCCGAATGAAGGGATTCTGTGATTCATTAATTTTGCTGAAGCGCGGAAATGGCGTTATAGATATTACTAAAATATAATACCTATTGTTTTATCTCATCATTTGTTATAGTTCTGTCGTTTAAAATATATAGTTAAATTTTTAATTAATTTTTTTTTTTTTTTTTTACTATTGCGATAATCTGAGGAGCGTTATAGTCATTAAAGGAGGTATTCTTATAGATTACACAAGAAAAATTAAGTTACTTCCCTACGAGTCACCTTCTCGCTTCGTAGAAGACTACATAAGTATGCATGCATGAAGCAAAAATTAAATGCTTTAGATTTTTCAAACTGAGACTCAGAAATTTTATTTAAAAAAAAACAGAAAACGTTTTCACATACACGTTTAAATATATTCATAGAGAAAATTGGCTATTTTTCAGTACATATAATTTACATATCTGATATGCATTCACTAATTTTTTAAAGATATTTTTTAGGTGTCTCAATATGCCAAAAGGAAGCATAGAAGCTTTACAGGTAAAAGCTATCTGATTCAGTTTCTTCATTGCATCATGGAAGCGAAATAATAATAATAATGATAATAATAATAATAATAATAATAATAATAATAATAATAATAAACAAATGGGGAAAATTTATAGAAATATTAGTGTATTGTTTGATAAAATAATATTAAATTTCTATACGCATATTTAGTATATGAAAATTCATTATCTTTTTAAATGATTACAATAATAATTAATTAAATATTTTAGTAGAAAATAATTGAGAAAAAAGTAAATAAAAAATATTAAAAAATAAACTCCAAGAATTTAAAAAGGAAATAATTTTTATTCGTGATTTGCCAAATACATTTAACGATGAACCCTTCCTCATATTTACAGAGCTACAGAGTTACAGACTAACAAAGACCCTAAGATCCACTCTAGGTTAGCCAATAAAAAAATAGAAAGAAAAAAAGAGAAACAATAGAAAAAGCAAATGATAATAAAGAATAATGAAAACTTATATCATGTTTCACACAGGAATAGTAAAATAGTAAAGTATAGAATAAAGAGGGTTCTTTCCCTCCTTCGCCAGAACACTGCTGACAGAGAATTAATTGTGAAAAAAGATTTATAGAAAAGCAGGAAAAAGTATGATGAAGAAATAGCTTCAGAGTTCATTCACACCATGCGTATATGCGCTTATTTCATGTGTCTAATTACGCATTATAGGGCAGTGGAAAATAAAGGATAGCATGAAGCACTAAACTACTCCATCTAAACATACATTTTTTAAGGATTTTTTTTAGTTATTATGTATAGGAAGGGATTGCATTGCTGATGCTGCATTCATAAATCTGCTCCTTTGAAAGAGAGAGTGCATTTTTTGTAATTGTTTTTATTACTTTCTGTATAAAATCGGTGGGGGGAGTCTTTTGTGTATCCGATGCGATATGATTGTTGCATGAATGGATAAGGTGTCCATTTTACTGATAACTTTGTTCATACTGACAGTAACATTGAAATTTTATGTAATTTAATTTTAGAATATTTAGTTCGTTGTACATTGGGGAAGCGTAGGGGAAGAAACCCACAATAAGAAATGTGATTTATTAGAGTACAGCTTTGTGGCCATACAATGATCTATATAATAAGGTCTTCTTCATCGTACCTGATGAAGATATCAGTATAGACCAAAAGCTTGTATTTCTAATAAGTAAATTTTTTAGTATGGTTTTATTCCTTTAATGGAGTTTCTCGTAATTGAGAATATTCACTTTAACACTGAGAAAACGTAACTTTGTCTGTTAATGTGGTCTGAGAAGGTTAACAGTCATTTTATATACTGTAGATGACTTCCAAAGGATGTTTTTATATAGTCATTTGAGCTTCCCTATGTTGTAATGCCATATAGAAGGTGTGGGTGGATGGATGAATAATACAAGGTGAGCAATGAACCTTGGAGAATAGTTACTTTTTGAGTATGAATAGTATGCGCAGGAATATTGATAATGTGGATTAGATATGTTGCATGTGACTCTTGAAGTTTATTTTTTCCTTTAACCCATTATGGGCCAAAACTATTTTTTTTTAAATTTCCTGATATTTCTTCATACATTCAGTTTTGGAGACTTTAAATAAACATAAAATAGTTATCAGATACAGAAATTTTTAAATTAAAATTAAAAATTAATATTTAAAAATTTCATTTTTAAGTTCTAACCTAAATTGTATTGTTAAAATGTGCCCCAAAGAAGGGCCAATACTTATTGGAAATTTTAAATTAATATATTTTGTGATAATAATAATCTCTATCCTGTAAGCTTTCAGTCTTTATATTTAACTGGTTATTTATATCTGCCTTTATGTTTAATGAAGTTTACTTAATTATACGTATCATTTGTTGATGATTCTATTATCTTAGTTAACATCTAGGACAGTGATGGCGAACCACTGTCCCGCGGGTCAAGTACTGACCCACGAGGCAATTTTTAGTGACCCACGAGCTCTTATTTAAATAAAATATGACTTTAATTTTTAATATTTTCTGCTTTACAGTTTTAAAATTATTTTATTCTCCCACCGAAATTCCGACAAATTGATGTAACATTACAATTCATCCAATTTCCAAATACTATTCAATTTGAAGATCTTCAGTTATCAGCTTTTCATTGGCTTGACATTGATAATTTAGAAATGGAATTAGTTGACTTCCAAGAAAGTGCAGTATGGAAGACTAAATTTATTGATCTTAATCTGAAGTTACGAGAAAAGGAATTAGAGTCGTTAATTTTGGGTGTAACCAGAGAATAACAATCAATAGAAAGAGTAGAGAATCTTATTCTTGCAGAATGAAACTCTTTACCAAATTCTTTTGCATCAATGAAAAAGCTAGCATTTCCGCTAACAATGTTTGGTTCATCTTATTCGTGTGAACAGTCGTTTTTCTCCATGAATTTCGTCAAATCCACCACTAGGAATCGTCTTGGCACAGATATGAGTGCCGCATGTGTGAGACTAAAGACAACTAAATATAAACTTCGGATCAAAACATTAGTAGCTAAAATCCAACAAGAAGTTTCTCACTAAAAATAGTAAGTAAATAAATTATTGTGACCCAAATTCGTTTTTTTTTAAATCAAAAGTAACAAAAATGACCCGCCAGCGAAAAAGGTTCGCCACCACTGATCTAGGATATACAGCGATTTTTATATTAACTAACGAATCATCTGTGTACTGTATTCGCATTCTAAACTGACTTCAGCCAGATTGAATACTACCACTACTACTACTACTACTACTACTACTACTACTACTACTAATAATAATAATAATAACGTTATTATTATTATTATTATTATTATTATTAGTAGTAGTAGTAGTAGTAGTAGTAGTAGTAGTAGTAGTAGTAGTAGATCATTCCAGCAAAACAAAGTTCCTTACATATAGATTAGACTTGGTTTCACTATATTTTGTTTCCAGCTGACATGCTTTAGTAAGCTAAAATCTGCATTTTGGTATCCTGGACTTTTAGAAATATAGTCATTTTTATCTTAAATTACGTCTGATTTATGACTCAGAATACCCAGGTTTTCCATTCTGACCTGGTTGTTGCTACTATAATGAGTTCAATCTGAAATGTCTCTTCAGTTCTCCTTAATATAAAATATTTCTTGAGCTGTATTTTGCCATTTACAATTAATATGATGAAGTATATGTATAATAGTCAACGTCCATATCTCTGTATAGGTAACATCGTTTCCCTGTAACTGAAATGAAGACACTGAGGTCGGGGGTTCGACTCCAGATGGTGCTGGTAATAATAATAATCCAGGAGTTAGCACAATGGACCCATTAGTTGGCCTGAGCTCTGTGCCAGTTTCTGGCCCTTCTGTCTAATTATTACAGTATGTGCGTGATATATGCTGTGACCAGGTTTTTAAATTGTTAATAATCCATTTAAAAAGCCTAGTCTCTAACTATTAGTTAATTTTTGTTTACACTTTGAATTACTTGATACAGAAATAATAACGCATTGAAATGCATTCGAATTTGCTGTTGATAGTATTTTATATCATTAGTTTCAGAGAAATAATATAACTTTAAAAATGTTTGCTGTTCATTGTGATATTCTGCAGAATACATACAAAATTGAGAAGTTATAAGTCATTCAATGCAGTAAATGCGAAAGCTGAAGAAAGTTGACTCGGTTGATGTCAAAATTAGGATTAGGTTAGGTTCAGGGAGACAGTGGAATAAAGTCGACTTGCATAAAGCTAAATCTTCATAAACATACTCGCATAAGGAGAAGGTGAATAAACTCAACCTTCATTTTTAAAATATATTTTCATAAAGTCGTCCACAATATACAATGAAGCGTAATCAACCTCTTCATAAAGTCGAACTTGAATATACTTGAATAAACTCTACTCGGTTCGCAATAAAGCTAAGATAGTTAGGCTTGATTATGGTTAGGTTAGGTTAGGTTTAATTAGGTTAGATTAGGTTGGATTAGGGTTACGGTAAAGCCTTTGATTTTGTTTAAGAAGAGATATAGAAATTCAACTTTATCACCTTTGGGAAAACCTGATCAGATTACGCTAGCATGAAGTCAACTTACACAAAGTTGACCTGTATGACATATACGAGGGGCGGTCAGAAAATAAGTTTACACGGTGTATAATTTCGTTATGTTTCTATCAAATGAATTCGTTAATCATTGTTGGCAACACTGCATGTCGATTCGGCTGCCATCTACCGTACATTGGTTATATGAGTCAGTTGAACATGGCGGCTCGACTGGAACAGCGCCCTGCCCTACGGGGCAGTAGGACGTTTACGTTTAATGGCCGCTCGTAAACGTTCCAGTGTTGAACAATATGTAGCTGCATTGATTGTTGTGTCTTTTTGCATGAAGTCTGCGAGCAAAACGCCTTTTTGGTCCCAAAACACGGTAACCATCACTGCCAGCGAACCTCACAATCTTGAACTTCTTTGGTCGCGGGAACCCAGGGTGTTTCCATTCCATGCTGGCACGTTTTTTTTCCGGAGTGACAATGCGCTCCTGTGACAATGCGCTCGAGAAATTCTTGACCACTGACAGACTCGGAATATCGCTGCAGAAATGACAGGGCACTGTTCCAGTCGAGCCGCCATGTTCAACTGATTCATATAACCAATGTACGGTAGATGGCAGCCGAATCGACCTGTAGTGTTGTCAACAATGATTAACGAATTCACCTGATACAAACATAACCAATGTAGGTCCTTTAGTTACGAAATTATGCGCCGTGTAAACTTATTTTCTGACCGCCCCTCGTACTTTCATGAAGTCGAACCCAATATATTTGCATAATGACGACTCAGCTAGGATTAAGTTAGGTTAGATTAAGTTAATTAGGGTTAAATAAGTTAGAGAACTTGATTTTGTGTGAGCAGATATAAAGAAATTCGACTTTATCATGTTCGGATAACCTGGACAAACTACACTTGCATAAAGTCTACTTACATAAAATAAAGTCGAACGTGCGTGTGTCAGTATGCAAAATATCGAGGGTGATCTTATGAATTTCTATTTACTCATGTAATCATTTTCAACATCTAAGCACAAATAGGTCACTAAATTCATGATGCGTCATTACATTTCTAAACAACAGATAAAGCATTAGAAATTAGGCAGAAAGATCCTTTTAGTATTTTGTCAGACCACCTTTGGTTTGATCCCACTCGACCAGCTGCTGGGTATAAACGCTACTAATTTTCGATAATGTTCAGATGGAATTTCTTCCCATGCAGTTTTGTAAATTTCCAAATTTTGGAATGCTCGATGACATTTCCTCTTTCACAAGGTGATCAACATCTTTCCACAGGTGTTGGAAAAGGTCCAAATGCAGGGGACTGAGCAAGTCAATCCAGAATTTCGAGAATGTTCTCCTGGAGCAGACTTTGTCCGTGTGTTTGGGTTTGTTGTTATGCTGAAAGATTCATTCACCATCAAACATGACCTACACACCTGAAATCATGGTATTCTGATTAAGGATATGAATGTGCTGGTGCTGGTTCATGGTCTTTTGAATGTGGTGAATGGGCCAGTGTCTTGAACTGAAAACAAAGGCACATAATCGATCGGCCACCAGCCTTAACAGTTCTAGCAATGCATTCGGGATGGTGTTCTTTGTCACGACGACAAGCCCATCGTTGGCCATAATTTTCCAGTTGATTGTGCTGTCTCACCGGTCCAGAGCACCATGGATCACTGCTCCACTGTACAATCTTTATGCTCTTTGACCCAACGCAACCGATGCTGTCGATTCTTTCACTGGGATTGCTGATTTGCGATATGCAACGCGACCATCCAGGTTCTTGGATATCAACACAGTCATGCCACTGCTGAAATGAATGCAAATTCTGCGATATTCCTCCAACTCGAACCGAATCTGCGTAGTTTAAAGAATTCTCTCGGTCAGTTGGACAGTACATCGGTCCATTTTTTTTTTAACCTACTCAACCTTTGGGTTTCAGACGTTCAGAAATCGCTCTGCCTTTGGATGATCTCATGAATGGTGGATTTACCTTCGACCAGTCACTTCTTTCCTTTTGCGAGTAGGTGCCATATCTATTCCTATTACTGACTGAAATAGAAAGAAAATAAAGTTAAAATCTTTTTAATGGTCTTCCACTATAATAACTAAGTAAACGCTTTAAACGTTTTAAAAACTTTTAAAAGGCAACCTCATTCCAAAGGAACTAAAAGCAAGAATAATACTGAATGGTATTATTGTAATGGTTCCATTGTACTCTGATGACGTAAAAGAATTTGGCTGATTCCAGAAAAACAGCTCAAACTGAGGTTGGAGATCAGTTATCAGTTATCAGAGGTCAGTCATATCTCGCATATAAGATAATAATTTGCGCTCCAAGTGATATTCGAATCAAAGTCATGAAAGAAAAATTTGGTGAGTTGTAATCTAAACATGTTTACATGGCTATCCAGATAGTTATGAACAGGAATATATATATGTATATTGTATATACACCCTTCAACCTTTCAAATGTTTCGTGCGATGATTCCTCATTTCACGAAGGTCAAGCTTTCTGCCCCTCCTCTCGAGTTGGCGTGGTGAAGAAGAGAGGTGAGTACTCTCCACCTCACATAACCAGGTATGCCAGGCTCATCTTGAATTGTTCTGAGCCAGGTGTCTAGTCTTGTTTTGAAGATATCCACTGCGACACCACTCGTGTTCCTTAGTTCCTTGAACTCCTGGTTAAACAGTTTTGATCCTTTCACAACAAAGCTATTTTCATTCAGGGTTGAGGATGTTCACTGTCTAGCCTTTAATTTGGAAACATGACACAGTCTTCCTTTTCTACTTTCCACTGTTGTTTAGGGTTATAAGGTTCAAAGTAAGATTAGGAGCTAGGTTCTCCATTATTTTCCAAGTGTAAATAATGGTGTGCCTTTCTATATATCTATCTATCTACATATGTATACAGGGTGGGCAAAAAAAACTGATGACGAAGATTTGCAAGCTATTTTTTGCACATGATAATGATCCAATAAACTTAAAATTTTCACACTATTAAATACACCCTTTTATATGATTGCAGTAATATTCACTTCTATTTCTCTTTATTATTTCAGATTTCAGAAAGTAAAATATAACTAACATCCCCTAAAATAAGTGCAAAAATGCCTAAATACAGTGAAGAAGACGAAATGCTTATAAAGAATCTAAGAATTGGCCAAGGTCTGGGCGCCAGGAAAAGATACAAATGTTCCCAAATAAACCGTGGACTGAATCAGGAGTTCAGTATATCATTAGAAAGGTTGATGAAACTGGAGATGTTAAGAGACGTAATAGAAGTGGTCGTCCCAAAAGTGCAAGAACTTAGGCAAATACTGACTTGGTGGAAGGTTATATCTTAAGTCAGGAAGGTAAACCAGGAACGCACATTTCATCGAGGGAAATCGAAAAAGAAATAGGTATAAGTCGTAGTAGTGTTAGAAATATTGTGAAACACGATTTGGGTTTAAAAGCTTATAAACGTATATCAGGCGGATGACATGTGCACAAAGCCTGATAAACAGATTTCAGGGTAACTCAGTTAGAAGATTGTGGTTCTCTCATGAGAAATTATTTTACATTGTACCACCGACTAACCAACAAAACGATCGGGTATACGCAAATGTTGCGAGAAAACGTGATGTTGCACCCGAGCGGTTAATAAAGGAAACATCTAACTTTTCGCCTAGCATTATGGTAGGAGTTCGCGTCTCAAAATTAGGGGAAACAACAAGAATTGTTGTGATTCAGCCACAAACCAAAATCAATGCAGAATATTGTTGTATACAGGTTCTTCCATAGTATTTGGATGATATTCGTCAGATTAGTGAAATAATTTCACTTTCCAACAAGCTGGAGCACCTGCACACAGGGCGAAGCGTACAATCGCGTATCTGGAACGAGAAACACCCAATTTCATTGAGCCGAACATGTGGCCTCCCAATGGTCCAGATCTTACGCCGCTCGATTATGGTTATTACGATTATTTGGGAAGTTTTAAAATCAAAAGTTTATACACCAGATGAAAATATTCGCAATGTTGACGAGTTACGCTTTAAAGTGTTAAATGGCCGGAATCAGGTGTCTCAGCGATATATTGACAGATGCATCGATGAGTGGATCCCGCCTTTAACCAAATGTATTCAACAAGAAGGGGGTCACATAGAACAATTTTTTTGATATAAATTAACGATTGATAAAGGAACATTTATGTTAAGTTTAACAATCCTGTCTTAATTTTTTTCCAACAATAAGTACATGTTTACGAGCGTCATTAGTATTTTTTTTGCCCACCCTGTGTGTATATATATATATATATATATATATATATATATAGAGAGAGAGAGAGAGAGAGAGAGAGATATGTGTTTGTGTGTGTGTTGGTTAAGACGCCAGGCTGTTAATTTGAAGGTCGCGGATTCGAGACCCGGATCAGACTTTCCCATTTCAGTTTACAGCGATGAAAGTGTCTCCCTAAAACCTTCTTTGGTGGGTTCATAATTCGGATTCCACATTAAATTGTTGGTACAGAGATGAGGCAACACGTTCGACCTTCGTGATGGAATTAATGAAAGAATGGACAGAGTGAACACGTTAGTACGTGTCGCAAGCACGTAAAAGTCAATGAACAATGAAGACGCTATGTCACTTCATCAAAATTGTAAGATTTGCAAGATTTACTGCAAAATTAATAAAACTCTAATGAATCAATCTTTATTTTTAGTAGTATCAGAGCTTTCAAATTTTACATTTTGGGCCACTCTCTCTCTCTCTCTCTCTCTCTCTCTCTCTCTCTCTCTCTCTCTCTCTCTCTCTCTCTCTTTATATATATATATATGGGCTACGTCGTGGCCAATGTCGTAACGCCGCTTCCCGGAGATCAGCGAAGTTAAACGACATTGGGCCTGGGTAGTAGTTCGATGGGAGACCGTCCTCCGCGCTCAGATTATGTAGCGACCCGTCGTTCGGATCCCACGTAAAGCTGTAGGTCCCCTCCGTCATATGACCTAAGATGTTTCGAAGAAGATTAAACAACCTCAATAAAAAGGAAATATATATATATATATATTTCAATGTAATGTAAAAATCTGCTGTCAATAAACATGTAAATATTGAGTATAAGTTTCACTTTAGTATAACGTCCGAAAACGACTTTGCATACCTACATACCAGTTTCTTGTCTCTCTCGTAACTACTGTAAAACGATGAACACACACACACACACATAGTAGGATATACCGTACAGACAATACACACACACTATAATTCTTAACTTCTGGATATATAATTACTCTGTAAAATTTGAATTTCTACGGACATGCTTCCATTATTTTTCAATTCTGAAGCATATTAACGACTGAGCGCTGAGAGAAATGAAAGAATCACGCATTTATTAGATACGAATTGTTAAGTAAATGAAATTTTATGAAGAATTAATTAGTCGCTTTATTGCCTCTTTGCCGATAAAACTATAATCCACTTTATACAGTTTACACCCTTCCCACGAATGAAGATTTGGTGAAAATTTTTCACTGACCTGACCTTCATTTTGATTTGAAAGGGATCTGATACTGCAGGGAAAACGGATAAATAACTTACTGTAATTGTGTTTTAAAGCAGTCCCTCCGGCTAATTGCGAGTAATAATAATAATAATAATAATATTAATAATAGTAATAATGATCCGGCCTTTTTTAACTTCTTCCATAACGGCAGGGTCATGTGACAGAGGGGACCTACATCTTTACATGGGATCCGAATCATCCAAGGGCTGCTACATAATCTGAAGACGGAAGACGACGACCCATCCAACAAATGAACAGACCTAACGTTGCTTAACCTCGCCGATCTAACGGAAAGAGGGGTTACGGTGTGGGCAAAACCCTGCTTGCAGTTAAATGCAAAACAATTGTTGTTGTCTTTTTGGTTACAAAAAATTAAAAAGTTAAATTTTTTTTTGATAAATAAAAAAATAAAAAATTGTGAATTACATTAATTATTGAAAAAATAATTAAATTCAATAATTTATTAAAATCTTTCGCAGAAAAGAAGAGGAAAAGTTTTTGTAAATATTTAATATGCGAAGATTACATGAGCCCAGTAAAGCCTAAAGCTTAAAAGGGCCAAATTAAATAAAAATAAATAGTCCAGCTTCACAATTAGTTATGTCATTGTAAATTGTAAAACCAATCTATTTATTTTATTATTAATAAAGGTTATTCAATTCAATTCAATTAAAAATTACATTCATTATTTAGTAATAATTTTATTATTGTAAGAAACAGGGTACAATATATATATGAAAATTATTTCACGAAAGTAACACGTGAAAAATATTTATGATGAATAAAACCACGAAGGAAAGGAAACACAGAATGGTGCTCAAGCGCTTTCGTCTAGTGACATCCTCAGGAACACTGAAGTACATAAAGAGTTACAGCCTATATATAGGTTACAGAAAATATATATATATAATATATATATATTATATATATATATATATATATATATATATATATATCGGGTCCGCAAAAAAAAAGGAGCATGACGAAAATGTTTACTGTACATTTATTTTTACACATAATGACAAATAACTTATTTTAGGCAAATAAGCAACAAATAAACTAAGTTATTACCAAATTTCATGTCAATACGTCAAAAATTAAAGAAAATATAAGTTTTACTACAACATGTCATATAATTTTACAATTTCCAAAGAAAACGAAATTATAAGACTATAAAAATTGTTCGATATGTTTGCCAGAAATGTTTACTTTACATTTATTTTTACACATAATGACAAATAATTTATTTTAGGCAAATAAGCAACAAATAAACTAAGTTAGTACCAAATTTCATGTCAATACGTCAAAAATTAAAAAAAATATAAAAGTTTTACTACAACATGTCATATAATTTTACAATTTCCAAAGAAAACGAAATTATAAGACTATAAAAATTGTTCGATATGTTTGCCAGAAACCTCTACAACCCTTCGTAATCGGGGCCTAAATTGATCTATAGCTTTATCTACTTGATCTTGGGTAATTTCTTCCCATTTTTGTACGATAACTTCTTTCAAATGTTCGACATTTCGGATCTTATGCTTGTACACTTTCTCAGCCAACATTTCCCATATTCCGTAGTCTATGGGATTCAAATCTGGACTATTAGGGGGCCAATCTTTTGGGTAAAGCAATTCAGGAACATTATTTTCTAAAAATTCAATAGTTGACTTAGCGATATGCGCCCGAGCGCCATCCTGTTGGAATAAGAAGTAACCATTATTCGCCAATCGTCTCATTTCGGGCAGCATTTGTTCCAACAAAGTTTCAGCGTAATAGCGGGCGTCTACTTTGATGTTTGGCTCTACGAAAAAAACAGATGTCTTGCCTAGTTTAGACACACCGACCCATACCATTACGCTGGCAGAAAAATGATTACGGGTAGCATAAAAGTCTATCATCTGGTATTTCATTTTTACGATTAACTCTTGAATACACTCTGTCATTTTGGGAATTTCGCGGTGGTTCTACCGTAAACTTCTTTTCGTCAGTAAAAAAGCCGAGGTCTACTTTTTCGGGAGTGATATTTCTTAACATGCGTTCAGAACAAACAACTCTTTTCTGTTCGTTAATTTCAGTTAATTTCTGCCCGTGTATCCGTTTATAAGGTTTTAGTTCAAGGTCGTTTTTAATAATGTTTCTGACGCTACTTTCGGATATGCTCAACTCATTAGCAATTCTGGACGGTGTCACGTGAGTCCCTGGTCTGCCTTCTTGACTATAAATTCTTAGTTCCACATCTCTGATGTTTCTTCGGTTCGAACTGATCTTGGCCTCCCGCTTCCTTGTTTCCTTTCAGTACTTTCAGTTTCGTCGATTTTTCTTAACAGCTTGTCCAAACCTCCTTTCGACCATGGTTTATTCGGAAACTCTTGTAATAATTTTATTGCGCCATAATTTTTATCAAGTCTATAATGTTTTATTAATATTTTATCTTCTTTAGAAAAGGGCATATTATCATTTTTATTGATTAAAATTATTTAGGCATCTGAAAAAAATAATTTGTAATGAGAAAAACATTAAATTTTTACGCGGAAATTCACTTTTTTAGTCATTGCACGTTTGTGGCCATAAAATCTTTATTTTATGACCGATTTTGATCAAATTTGTTTTATACAACTCTGGGCTCTTTTATCTTTAGCTAGATATATAACATTTAAGGGTCCGGCAAAAAATGCGGGCGTGAGAGCAATTTTCGTCATGCTCCTTTTTTTTTGCGGTCCCTGTATATATAATAAACGGAGAAATAAAATTTAAAATTAAAGGCTTGTGGGAGGAGCATACAAATTTGTAAGGGAAAACTATCGATTTTTAGCACAAGATCAAATGAATTGTTTCCAACCAATGTTATAGAAAAAACCCCCAAAAAACCGATTTTTAGCACAAGATCAAATGAATTGTTTCCAACCAATGTTATAGGAAAAAAAAACTACCGATTTTTAGCACAAGATCCAATGAATTGTTTCCAACCAATGTTATAAAAAAAAAAAAATACAAATTTATACTGGAAATCTGCCCGGGTTTTAGCACTCTGCCCTTCCTGTATATAAAAATAAATTGAAAAATAAAAGTTATTGATCTTGTGCTAAAAATCGATAGTTTTTCCTTAGAAATTTGTATGCTCCTCCCACAATCCTTTAATTTTAAATTTTATTTCTCCGTTTATTGTATATATATATTTTTTTTTCTGTAACCTATATATAGGTTGTAACTCTTTATGTACTTCAGTGTTCCTGAGGATGTCATTAGACGAAAGCGCTTGAGCACCATTCTGTGTTTCCTTTCCTTCATGGTTTTATTCATCACATATATATATTAGGGTGTTTCATACCTATAGGGTAAAATACAAATGAGCTTGGAGTTTTAATCCACACGTTTCTCCGTATTCTAAAGAACAAGAAAACACGTTTGTGCAAGTTTGAACCAGATCGCGCTGCATTTAGAGGTCCCCAACTTTGACGACTTTTTGTCAGTTCATTTCTCGCCTGCCTGCAGTGAAGACGGTTTTCTTCGTCACTTGAGCGGTTCGTGTTGTATAGCCTATTGGACAAATATGGAGGTAATTATATATGCTACTAATTATCTCATTTTACTGTGGTATTGAAATTTATTATTTAATTTCTGTCATTTTACTGTGGTAGTGATATTTATTATTAATATTACATGAAATTAATTAGTCTGTTGCATATTGGACAACTAAGCTGGTAATTATTATGATACTAATTAATGTAATTTTACTGCGGTATTGAAATTTATTTAATTAATGAATTGTCAAAGAGAACGTAGTTACACGTATCAGTTTTATAAATAAAGAAAAGCAGTAACTGGGACTCGAACCAGTGTCATAGCCGTTTGGCGGCATCGCTCAAGTCGGCGTACACAGCACGCTATCCACTCCCTAGATGGTGTAGTGGATAGCGTGCTGTGTACGCCGACTTGAGCGATGCCGCCAAACG
>JAJOZX010003703.1:35000-77500 GCA_023014485.1 Bathynomus jamesi | reverse complement strand
GTGGGAAAATGGATCTACAACTTCCTTAGTGATCGTCTGCAGGTCGTCAAAATTCAAGGTATATCATCATCAGAATCGGAAGTACGCAGCTCAGTACCACAAGGGACAGTACTGGCCCCACTCCTGTTCATTATCATGCTAACAGACATAGACAGCGGAGTAAACAGCAATAGTATAGTAGCATCCTTTGCAGACGATACAAAGATCAGCAGAAAAATCAGCGATGTACATGACGTGGAGGCCTTGCAGAGGGACACGAACAAAATATACAAATGGTCAGAAGACAACAACATGTCATTCAACGCCGAGAAATTTCAGCTCTTGAGTCTTGAGATATGGTAGAAAAGAAGAACTTAAACAGACTGCATATTATGCTCCAGATAGACAGGAAATTCAGAGAAGCATGAAAGCGATTGATCTCGGGATAATAATGACAGATGATGCGAAATTCGAAACACAAAATCAGATAGCGATAAATAAAGCAAAAAGAGTCGCCGGACAGGTTCTAAGAACGTTCAAGAGAAGGGACAGGACAGTAATGATTCCCCTGCTAAAAACACTGATTATACTGTACCAAAACTTGAATACTGCTCAGTTTTGACGTCCCCATATAAAAAGGAAGAAACTAATAAACTAGAAGAAACGCAAAGGCATTTCACAGCCAAGATTGATGGCTGCAAAGAACTCAACTACTGGGAAAGACTACGTAAACTAAATCTGTACTCACTGGAAAGAAGAAGAGAGAGGTACATCATAATCTACATATGGAAAATGATCGAAAAACTGGTACCAAACCTAAAACTAAACCCAATTACCATTCAAACAACACTGGAAAATAGGAAAGGCAGAATGTGTAGTGTTCCCAAATTAAAAGCACGACGAGGGACCTCCTCAACCCTGAAGGAAAATAGCTTGGTTGTCAGGGGGCCAAGACTTTTCAACCAGCTTCCTAAGGACCTCATAAACGTAACGGGGGTCAAAGTTGAAGTCTTCAAGAAAAGACTGGATGCCTGGCTCAGGACAGTACCAGATGAGCCGGGCGTGCCTGGCTATGTAGGGTGGAGAGCGCAAGAAAGCAACTCGCTCCTCCACTAGGCCAGACCTAGAGGCGGGGCCACCAGCTTGACCTCCGTGTGAAGAGAGACCAACACACGAAACAACATAAGGTTCATAAGGTATATATACAGGGCGTCCCAAAAAAATGTATACACACTTTAACAGCTGATAGCTCAATTGATGTTTCTTTCTTTCCAAGTTAAACCCATTAGAATTAATAATGGCAGTCAGACTAAGCTTTGAACAAAGGAAATTCATTCTAAAATGCTACTGGAAGTGTGAAAACGCAGTTGAAGTGCAAAGACAGTTTAGGAGGGAGTTTCAAACAGATCCACCAACGCGACTTACCATCACTCGAATTAGAGATAAGTTTGAAGCCGATGGAACTGTTCAGAATGTCCACAAGAAGCGTTCCGGAAGACCACGGACATCGACAAGCCCCACAAAGCAAGAAAGAGTACTGGAAACGTATCACCAAAGTCCAAGAAAATCTGTGCGGCAAGCGAGTCGTGAAGTAGGAATTTCAGAATCGTCTGTCCAACGCATTTTGAAGCGCTGTCAATGGAAAAGTTACATTCCAAGATTAGTCCATGCTATTAATGAAGATGATCCGGACCGAAGAGTGGAGTATTGCGAGTGGTACTTGGCTCGATGTGGATGTGGATTGGACGAAGAGGTTTCGTAGAATACCCTCCGCGTTCACCAGACCTCACACCACTAGACTTTTTTTTATGGGGATACTTAAAAGACAAAGTCTACGCTATAAAACCTGCAACAGTCGCTGAATTGAGAGCAGCCATTGAACGAGAATGCACACAAATACCAAACGAAATGTTTCGTGATGTTTGCGATTCCATTGCTTCGCGTTATCAGCAGTGCCTGGACCAGAACGGACGTCAGTTTGAAAACAGGCGTTGACAAAACAATTAAATAATGTCTGTAGATTCTATTACATTTTGAAAATGAAATGTATTTTAATAAACACTGCCTTTATAATTATTTAAAGTGTGTATACATTTTTTTGGGACGCCCTGTATATATATATATATATATATATATATATATATTATATATATATATATATATATATACATATACAACGGGCAATTAATATAATATTTTAAGTTACTCACGAAAGACATTTGTTTTCTTATACAGTCTTACTTTACACAGAAAACGGCTCCTTTAAGGCTTACTATTAATTTTTTATTACAATATTGCAATTGAGTAATGTAAGTTTGTGTTAAATTGAGCTTCAAGAAAGAGTTGTATTGATTTTATTATATATGGTTATTTTACATTATTATTCTGTTTCTTTGTTATAGTAAATTATAAGAGTAGAGTAAAGGAAAAGGATTGGTAGGATTTAAGCATAGGCGTTTGGGATAGCACTTTACTTCGAGGGGGCAGAAAAAATTTGCCCTAAAAATTTTCATGGTGCCCTGATTTTCGCATAAGCACTATGTGTTGCATAAAATAACACAAAGGTTAGAGTATGAGCAACATATATTAAAGCCTTTTTGATATAAAAAACATTACAATTTACAAAAATGAGATAAAATTTGCTACATTTCTAAATGACAAGCAAAGCAGTTTACATAGAATTCATTCAGTAAGTCTACAACTTACGTTTTAATTATTAATTACAAGTATAGTAGCAAGTAATTAATTCACTGCCCTGAAAATTTCAGTATTTGCCATGAAAATGCTCAATATTTGCTCTGAAAATGCTCAATTCCCTAGTCCTAGGGGGGCTGCGCTCCCCCGAGAACCCCCGCCTCACACGCCTATGGGTTTAAGTATGAGAAGTTTGGCAGAAGTGATGCTCAGATCCTGGACAAGAGGAGGGAAGTGACTCCGAAATATCACTGAACCTACTTCAGATTCTACAGGGTGTTTATAAAGTCCCTATCTATTTCAGTGAAAACGTAGCAAAAAGGGTAAAATTCAATAACAATATAATAGAAGGCATACATTTAATGAATACTTACGCATATGATTCTACATGAGCACCATCAGTATCTCTACAGAGTTCGAATCTGTCAGCAGCATTGCGGAACACATTTTGGAGCATGACAGGGGTTATTTTTGTAACTGCTATTACGATACGAGCACCGAAATCTTACAGATTTGTAACCCTCGTTTGATAGACGTTTGATTTGATAAAGCCCCATGCAAAGAAATCCAAGGGCGTTAGGTCAGGAGATCGAGCCACCCAGGGCCTGTTGTTTCCACGTCCGAGCCATCGATTTGGAAATCGTTCATTTAGGTACTCCCGAACAATGTTTGCGTAATGACAAGGTGCCCCATCTTGTTGAAAGACGACGGTGTTTAAAATGCCATCTGAATGAAGCTGGGACATTTACGTGTTCGTATCGTAACAGCAGGTTACAAAAATAACCCCTGTCACGCTCCAAAATGTGTTCCGCAATGCTGCTGTCAGATTCGAACTCTGTAGAGATACTGATGGTGCTCATGTAGAATCATATGCTTAAGTATTCATTAAATGTATGCCTTCTATTATATTGTTATTGAATTTTACCCTGTTTGCTATGTTTTCACTGAAATAGATAGGAACTTTATAAACCCTGTATAGAAAACAAAAAAGTTACGCAAATATTTCATATAATAGTACTGTTATTTATAAGGTGGTGCCGCTAGATCTCATAATGACATTTTAACCTGACAGGTTACGTATTAAATCTGGTAAATTTCTGCCAAATTTGTAAATGATTGATGTAGTCTTAGGTGCTTTCGGTAAAAGAGGTAAGATAGGGTCCAGTATAGATATGGTGCTGCATGTTTGTGTATATTTGGAACAGTGAGTGTGTTGTACCCCTAATGGTTGGTCTCTTCTTCTATGGGAGGGGCGCTTTTGCGGGCATTTGCCCTTGGCCCCCTTCTTCCTGCATAAAAAAAATATAAGTGACATTGCGGGGTCAGAAGGTATCAGTAGAGGGGCAAGAAGGTCAGGAGAAAGTATGTATGACGAAACCGAAGAACCTGTAACTTTTTTAGTTCCCTTTCCGGTAAACGCTGAACTGGAAGAGTGCGCAAGTGGACTGGATCCTGTTTTTGAAGCTTGTCTTGTTATCTCTTCCTCTCCTTGTGCTATAAGTGTTAATTATTACCGTGTTCGAGCCCTTTCTTTCTGTGTTTTGTGCCAGCCTGCCCTGCTTCATAATGTTATTTACCCTATGTCTATTGTTGTTTATTTTATTTAGCTAGGATTTTAGGCTAGGTAGTTAGGAAGAATAAAGTGTTCGGTAGGCTTTTCATTGTATCGATAACAGGTCCAGCAAACACAACCACTAGGATAGCATTGCTTATTGCTGCTGCATAACAACGCCAACTAATAATTTGGGTAGATATTTGTTACTGCTGTCTTGTACATTGCCCTGTAATAAATGGTTTGACAGATATTATGTTTACGTTCTATCCTTGTTCCTTCCTTCTGGGCGGCGTTGATCCTGGTGTGAGAGTGAAGAAAAAATAACGGTCTTGATTTGGTATTCACAAACGACAGCACCCTAATTGATAACATAGAACTATCCCTAAATATAATACCAGACCACAACATTACTGAAATAACAACCAGTATAAAAGCAAAAGGGAAGAAAACAACACACACGATACAGTAGAAAGAGACACATTCGAAATTTTTAATTTTCACTCCAAGGCTATAAATTGGGAAGGTATTACATCCAAAATGGAAGCAATAGAGTGGAAAATCATCTTTGAGGATAAGACAACAGAGATGCAAAAACCTAGAAGAGAAGACGCTAAAAGTTATGGAAAGACATGTCCCCAAAAACAACAAAGAGGAAAGAGAAGCAGGTTCGAGAGACAAAAGAGAAACAAGACAAGAGAAAAAGAGTAAAAATATTTTGCCGATTACAGAGTTACTTCGACACGATATTCAACAATTTTAGGCCATATTCTAAGCTTTCCTTCTTTTGTGAGAAGCCTTGTTCTATTGCACCGCATTGCAAAACTAAATTATTATATGTACATTTGATTATAAGGGACGGGTCAGTTACAGCAAGTTTGGTAAACGGAATTATAGATCAGGCTGGAAATGTTTTCACTCATGTGAAACTTGGAATACTTACATTTGCAATCACATTATTCATAAAACATAACAGTTGCTTTCATGAAAAAAGTTAGATATAAAAAAATAAATTTTATGACAATTATGACAAACAAAGTTTAATTTCTTATTTATTTTAGCATGCGACATTGTCCTGGATGTAACGCAGTAATGTTTAATATTAAAGACATTGTAAAGTACAGTATATGTAAAAATAAATTTTTTTTTTACTTCACCTACGTTTCACCTGTAATATAATAGTTTTAGAACATATACGCAAATAGTAAAATTTACTTACATGTACAAATTTACTCACGAATGAGACACCCAGAAATGACCAGAATGAAAGATTTGAGTGTAGAACTTTTACCATTTACAAACATGTTATTCTAAGAAATAAGAAACTGAAGTAATCTGCAGTTTAACAGGTTTAAAATCTGTTAAAATGGTAAATGTACAACAGATAGCAATGTACCAGTGTTAGTAAATTATTGTGTTTATTTATTTATATTTACTTGTTGCCTTTGTTTTAGGTCTTCCCTGTAATTTTGTTTATAGAATTGAATAGGATAACCTTTATTAATAATAAAATAAATAAATTTTTTTAATTTTCAATGAAATGAATAATTTTGAAGCTCCACTATTTATTTAATTTAATTTAGCCCTTAAGCTTTAGGCTATACTGGGCTCTTATTAAAAATAAGCAGCTAGTTGTTATTAATTAATAATAATAAATAAATAAATAAGTATTATTAATAGTTAAACATGTATTACAATATTAAACAATATTAATGGACAATATTAAACAATATTAGTGGACATTAACCCCAGATTTTTGTTAGTATGCCATTATTAATCGGGATTTCAACTTGGTTTTAAACAAATTTACATCCACAATATTTTTTATATCGGCATGCAAGTCATAGTTTACTAAAGCCAATAATCAGTTTTGCATATATTTATAAGGTGATTTAAATAAGAACTGTTGAAATTGTTATTATGCTTTACTTTAGAATTCTTAATTTAAATGATTCTGAAAGGTACATTTTTTAGCTCGTGCTTTCCATAATAGTTTCTCCTAAATACATTATATATTTCGTTTTCTTTTACTTTTTTTTAAAGAAAACGTTTAAGGCGCTAACAAAATTAATTTAAATTAGTTACAGTTTGGTCTTAGAATAATCATAAAAAAGTACTGCATAATGCATAAGTATTAACGTTTATCACTATTTAAATAACAAAGCATACAAGGTAATTAGCATACAATTTCATTAACAGTAAATTTTAAACAGATATTATCATAACGCGAAATACTTGTCTGTAAATTGTGATTAAATTTTCTCGGATTCTGTTTGAACTATTTCGCCATCATGCATTTCATTTTCAGAAAATCCTCTAACAAAAACAAAACAAAAAATCATAATTAAAAAAATAACTCGCTTAAATTTCAAAATCTTTTAATAATAATAATAGTAAAATAACCTACGTTTATCGTATAATATTTTATATTAGTAATAACTTAATATAACTATAATATGAATGAGTGTGAAGTACAGATGATTGACAAAAGTAAATAGACACCCTTTTTTTTTCTGTAGTTTTTGATTTGATAATAAAAGCCAATAAATATTTGGAATCGTGTCGGTTTCCCCTTTGCATTATGTAAATCTGACACACGTTCTGGCATTCCATTGATGAGCATTGCTGTTTGTTCGTGAGGACAATCATCGTGGTGTCTATTTACTTTTGTCGAACCACAAAAGCAATATTTAAAATTTTAAATCAATCGGCAAAGAACTTGGTTTTGAGTTCTACTACAGAGTGTTCATAAAGTCACATAAGTGACTATGGTAAATCATTACCATAGTCACTAGCGTGACTGTATGAACACCCTGTACTACGTATAGGGGTATTTTGGTTTTATTTTATACGTTCAGTAGTTCCATGTGTCGGTCTTTCTTCACACTCTCTTTTATATATATAACCTTACCTTACAACCTTACAAAGGTTCCACGTGATGATTTCTCATTTCGCGAAGGTCAAGCGTGTCGCCCCTCCTCTCGAGTTGGCCTGGTGAAGTAGTGAGTTGGATTCTTGCGCTCTCCACCTCACATAGCCAGGTACGCCCGGCTCATCGGGGATTGTTCTGAGCCAGGCGTCAAGTCTTCTTTTGAAGATTTCCACTGCAACTCCCTTCGTGTTTCTTAGGTCTTTGGGCAGCTGATTAAATAGTTTTGGTCCTCTCACTACAAAACTATTTTCTTTCAGGGTTAAGGATGTTCCCTGTCTCGCCTTCAATTTGGGAATACGACACAGTCTACCGTTTCTACCTTCCACCGTTGTTTGGGGAGTTATGGGATTCAGAGTAAGATTAGGGACTAGTTTCTCCATTATTTTCCAAGTGTAAATAATGGTGTATCTCTCTCTTCTCCTTTCCAGTGAATATAGGTTTAGTTCTCGTAACCTTTCCCAGTAATTTAGTTCTTTGCACCCATTGATCTTGGCTGTGAAACTTCTTTGAATCCCCTCCAGCTGTCTAATGTCTTCTTTTTTATATGGGGATGTTAGGACCGAGCAGTATTCCAGTTTGGGTATTATCAGGGTTTTCAGTAGGGGGATCATTACATTCCTATCCCTTCGTTTAAAAGTTCTCAATATCAGACCCGTTATTCTCTTTGCTCTGTTTACTGCTATCTTATTTTGTGTTTCAAATTTCGCATCATCTGTCATTACAACCCCTAAATCTTTTGCTCTGGAATTTCTCTGGACTTCCTGTCCATTTGGGGTATAATATTCCATGGACTTTAGGTCTTCTCTTTTTCCGTACCGTAATAGCTGAAATTTCTTGGTGTTAAACTTCATATTGTTGTCTTCCGTCCACTTGTAAATTTTGTTTATGTCGGTTTGTAGAGATCCTATGTCTTCTGGGTTTCTTATTTTTCTACTGATCTTTGTGTCATCTGCAAAGGATGTTACTGTGCTGTCTCTGGTAACGTCCTCATCTATGTCAGTTAGCATGATTATGAAGAGTAGTGGAGCTAATACCGTTCCTTGTGGTACTGAGCTGAGGACCTCTGATTCTGATGAAGATACTCCTTGTACTGTAACGACTTGCCTCCGCTCACTAAGGAAATTATATATCCATTTCCCTACTTTTCCTGTTATTCCCATATATTTCAGTTTATGTATTATGATTCCATGGTCACACTTGTCGAACGCTTTAGCAAAGTCTGTGTATAGTACATCATAGTTTTCATTACTTTCAAGTGAATCAATAATGTTGTTGTAGTGTTCCATTAGTTGTGACAGGCATGATCTGCCTGACCGAAACCCGTGTTGGTTATCATTGAATTTTTCTGAGTTTCCAAAAAGTCATAGATATATATATATATATATATATATATATATATATATATATATATGTGTGTGTGTGTGTGTGTGTATATACACACACACACACACACACGAGGGTAATTCAATAAGTATCCGCACTTTTTATTTTCACAATTTTATTTTCACATCTGATAGATTATAAACACATCACTTCTCAACATAGTCTCCCTGTTTCTCAAAACACTTAGTCGAGCGATCTACAAGCTTCCTAATGCCATCACAAAAGAATGTTTTTGGCTGTGTGCGTAGCCAGTCATGCACCACCTCCTTCAGGTCATCATCGCCTTGGAATCGCTGACCTCTCAAAGCGTCTTTTAGTAGTCCAAACAGGTAAAAATCCGAAGGTGCCAGGTCTAGACTGTAGGCTGGATGGTCGAGAACTTCAAATTTAAGTTCTTGAAGGTACTGGAGATGAAACCTGGATCCATCACTATGAACCAGAAAGCAAACGACAGAGCATGCAATGTAAGCATCCAACATCTTCCATTGCAAGGAAGTTCAAAGTGCAGCCGTTAGTAGGCAAAGTTATGCTAACACTGTTTTGGGATACACGAGGCCCTATCCTTGAGCATTATCTAGAGCATGGAACTACAGTAACAAGAGCATCGTATTCTGACATGCTTCGGAATGAGTTAAAGCAAGCAATTCGCACAAAACGGAGAGGGAGATTGTCGGAAGGTGTTATTCTGTTACATGACAATGCGCGCCTTCATACCGCTGCACAGACTAGAAAATGCCTTCAGAAACTTAAATTTGAAGTTCTCGACCATCCAGCCTACAGTCCAGAACTGACCTTCGGATTTTTACCTGTTTGAACCACTAAAAGACGTGTTGAGAGGTCAGCGATTCCAAGGCGATGATGATCTGAAGTTGGCGGTGCATGACTGGCTACGCACACAGCCAAAACCATTCTTTTGTGATGGTATTAGGAAGCTTGTAGATCGCTGGACTAAGTGTATTGAGAAACAGGGAGACTATGTTGAGAAGTGATGTGTTTATAATCTATCAGATGTGAAAATGAAATTGTGAAAATAAAAAGTGCGGATACTTATAGAATTACCCTCATATATATATATATATATATAGTATTTGTCATTTACCATTATTTATTCGGACTATAATGGATTTAATTTTCCTAGAAGAGTTCCTTGTTCCATGCACGGTCTGTGTGTATCATATATATATATATATATATATATTTTTTTTTTAAATTGGGGTTGTTTAACCTCCTTCGCAACATCTAAGTTCATATGACGGAGGGGACCTACAGCTTTACGTGGGATTCGAACCATGGGTCGCTACATAATCTAGGCGCAGAGGACGGTCTCCCATCCAACTACTACCCAGACCCAATGTCGCTTAACTTCAACTTCGCTGATCTCCGGGAAGCGGTGTTACGACATCGGCCACGACGTAGCCCATATATATATATATATATATATATATATATATATATAAGAGATACTGTATAGTTATTGCAGTACAAACATTTAGGTAATTTTAAAGTCTTCTTCTTCTGCAGCTTAAATCCCATCTCTATATGGGGTCGCTGTTCTTGATGAGTCTCCTCCATTCTCTTCTGTCACTCACCATGTCCTCGTCCAAATTTTTCTCCCGGATGTCTGTTGCCACGCAATCCCTCCACCTCGTCTTCGGTCTACCTCTCCTTCTCCGTCCCGGCACCTCCATTTCCAGCACCCTACGTCCCACGTAATTCTCCTCTCTTCTCATCATGTGCCCATACCATCTCAGTCTGGCTTCTTGAACTTTTCTTGACGCCTCTACTACTCTCACCGTTCCTCTAATGCGTTCGTTTCTGATTCGATCCCTTCTAGTTACACCGCACATCCATCGCAACATTTTCATTTCAGCCACATCCATCTTTCTGTCACTAGTCTTCTTCATTGGCACCGTCTCCATTCCATACAACATGGCTGGCCTAACCACTGTTTTGAAGACCTTCCCTTTCAACTTCACCGGCATCCTACGATCACAGAGAACTCCCGACACCTCTCCCCAACTCCTCCATACCGACTGTATCCTACGATTCACCTCTCCCTCTGCTCCCCCCTCTGCCTCGATTGTTGATCCCAAGTATTTAAAACGATCTACCCGTGTAATCAGTTCACCGTTTAACATCACTCCCCATCCTTCATCCGGTTGTACATTACATCTCAGATATTCAGTCTTCTTCCGACTAACTTTCATATCTCTACTTTCCAATGCCTCCCTCCAATTTTCTAGCTGTTGTTCTACCTCCTGTCTTGTCTCTGCGCACAACACTACATCATCGGCAAACATCATGCACCAAGGAGCAACCCCTCTAACCTCCTCAGTCAACACATCCAACACCACGTTGAATAGAAATGGACTCAGTGCTGACCCCTGATGCAGACCAACCCAACTCCAAAACTCTCCGTCACACCAACATTATAACTCACCTCAATTTTAAAGTAATTTAATTAATTTTCTTACGAAAGGAAACGATATTTTTTCAGTTTTTAAGATTTATTGAAAGGAATGACTAATAAGTTAAAATTTTCTCAAAAGAGAATAGAGAAAAAATCAAACAACACTAACTTATTAAAGCAAAATTTCCTCTTTTTGCTATACACTGCTCATTTAAACTCTCTCTCTCTCTCTCTCTCTCTCTCTCTCTCTCTCTCTCTGTATATACATTATGTCAACAAATTTTGCGCGAACAGCTTCTGATAGAGAGCCAAACGTGGCTTGATGGAAGAATTTAACAGTTGCTTTTGTAACTATCCTTTCCACGTAAACATATCTCATGTTCATTAACGATTATGTATTGTCTCTCATTATTACATTCTTCTTTTGACTGAGTAGTGATAAAGTCTGCTCCGAGTTTAACAAGAGTGAAGCTGTGAACTACAAGTCAAACATCATTCATATATAATCAAGCTTTAAGGAACTGCTTAAAGAAATAAATTAGTTAATAAATTAACTAATTAGCTTATTATTTAATCTCGTCTAATCCATAACATAAGTTTAGTTAAAATAGATCATGTTTACTTTACTTCTTAGGCTTCTTCATCGGTGTAGGATGTTGGACATATAATCGCGGAGACCGGCATGGAAAACGTTATTTATCTCGGGCCTCGGCCTTACAACATCTGATGGACTTGACATTCTATCGCCAAGTAATTATTAGGTTAAATTAAGTTAGGTTAGGTTAAGAAAGGTTATTACGCTAGGTTAGGTTAGGTTAAGGAAGGTTATTACACTATGTTATGTTAGGTTAAGAAAGGTTATTACGCTAAGTTAGGTTAAGTTAGGTTGTTAGTTTTTTTAGAATATCGATGGTTTGGTCTTGTCGATGAAGTGGGTATTGGTCAGTTTATCCCGATTTCCTGAAAACTTCGACAGGAGACAAATGAAACCGTCTCGTTGTCTCTGATAACAAAAGTAACGGATTACAATATCTGATCGACTTGACATTCTATCGACGAGTTTATTGTGAATTAGATTAAGTTAGATTGGGTTAAGTTAGGTTGTTAGCTTTTTAGTGTCGATGTCATGGTCTTGTCAATCCGATGGGTATAGGTTCAAGGGAATTGGTTAGAATGGGTACGCAAAAGAAGGTAGAAAGTGATTCAAAATAACAAATGCTGGAATGGTCGTAGTGCTTCAAGGAACTATCCTGGAATTGACTATACTGTATTTAAAAAGTATATTAATATAGTGACAAGCTTAATCAATACATCTCAAAACTCTCTCATCAGTTTGGTAAATCGGAGTAATTTCTTTTGATGAACCACTACTGTTTGATTTAGAGTAAATCATGTTCACAATATATGCATAAGAGATGGAATTAATGTACTAAATAAAAGTAAATTAAGTTATGGCCACCTAAAGTTGAGGATATAAAGTGATGCGTATTTATAATAAAACATCTTTAACAAATCGAATATTAGAACAGTGCAATCTTTGTACATTATGGAAAAAGCAGCTTAATTGAAAAATAGACAAATACTTTCGTTTTTATTAACGCAACCCATTAAAAATGCAGTACTGTTCTATACAATGAACTTATCTTAGTAAAATTGAATTTCAACCATGTATAACCTACCTGTTATGCATACTTTTCTGAAAATGACCTCCGTTGTTTTGTAATCACATCTGAACGCGACGCTGCATGTGGTCAAAGGTCCTCCGTAATACACCCAAATGCAAGAATTATCTGGATGTTAATGATTTTGAGTTGTATCTTTACTATGATGTGTAAATTGTTGTAGTAAAAACCGCTACAGTGCCACATTTGATGAATTTGTTAAACAGCTGGGAGACATTAACTTTAAGCAGAATTACTTCCAATGAGACGGTGCAAGATGCTCTCACAGAGGAGCATGATCGTTTAGTTCTTCGATGACTGCATCATTTCAAAAGAGCTATAGCTATAAAGATCAACTGATCTATCACCATATTTATTTCTCTGAACCTGTATGAAAGGAAATATTTACTGCAACAATTATCACAACAAAATATGAATACTTGGGCAAAAGTATGAGTCACCCTAAATATTATTAGATTTGAAATACATGCATATAGACTATAAAGCATATTGGAAACGTACTAAAGGTTATTCACTCTCCCAGTGTGAACCAAATTAAACTTCTCTTGACAGTTTTGCTAACACAGATTTTCGCCATAATATTGTAAATAGCACTTCTAATTAAACGTTTAATCTTTCTACGTAAATCTATACAAGTATTAAAGTGCTGCTGCGCACGGTCCCTTTTACACCTCTGTTGGTTATATTTCTACGTATGATTGCTTTTCCTATATTTCTATTCCATTATTATTATTCCGTGTCCAAATTTACGAATAGATTCTTGAAATTCTATCGCTAATAGTTCATCCCAATTTATTAAACTTAATGAAACTCTAAAATCATCCAAATTTGCTCTCCTAAAATCAGGTACCTAAGAGCTATTTAATTCTCTAGAAGTTTTAACATCAACTGAAAAACGTATCATGCTATGATCGCTATTACATAAACTTTCTCCGATGTCTACATTTTGAACTAAATTTTCATTAATTGTGAAAACTAAGTCTAAAATACTCTCACCGAGCGTTATTTCTAACACTTTTTGCAAAAGAAAATTACCTTGTAAAAAATCTGTTAAATTTGCACCATCAGCATCGCTGTTTGAAGTATTAATATTAATGGTTGGGCAGCTAAAGTTCCCGACTATAATTAATTCCTTGTAGTGGAGGCAACAATGCTTTTTGTTATCACAATCCAATTTAGTCCAAACAATAACGTAGATGTAGTTGTTAGAAAATCCAGAAGAGGAAAAGACATTGTTATCCCAAAGCGGTACGATGCAGCATTGCTTGTATATATTAAGTTAAGGTATATATATCCATCTCATAATTGTAAGGTTAGTGAAAATGTAAGTACAAAAAACACAACATTGAACCTACTTAGTAAGTTGGTATGCACTGCAACTTTAATTAAGGAATTAGTTGGTTAAATGCAAAAAAACTTCACTTTTCTACGTGAAGATCAAAATATGATAATAAAAACCCACTCTAATAGACAGAGTTTATTTCCACAACAGTTTCGATGCCCACTGGCATCCTCTTCGGGTGGATACAGAAAAACGAATGAACCAAAAACAAGAGGGAAAACAGTCCAGGGACCATTGAAAAATTCACACATAGGATAGATCCCGTTCTCCCGACACTGGAAGGACATCGAAACTGTTGTGGAAATAAACTCTCTCTATTAGAGTGGGTTTTTATTATCATAATTAGTTGGTTGCTTCTGATACTCGACTATAAATATATCTGACATAACGAACTATAACAGAAGTCTTCGTAAGCTAATATTTCATGTCCCTTATTTAAACCTTATTCATAATCTATACGAATTTATTAATTATGTGAATTAATTAAGAAAATTAAGTTTGTTAACTTTAGTTCATTGTTCGTAAGAATACGTTTTAGCCATTGTGCTACCTTATAATTTTTGTATTATTTTTTCTTAAGGTCTCACGATACGATTTTGTTTGGGATTAGTCTACTGCGACTTAATTCTCGACTTTCGAATCGGCTTATCTTGGATAACGTTTCATTCATCAACTCACGATTCTTCCCCTTGGTCCAGTCCTGTGACTGTTGTCGCCCTTCGTGGGAGGCCCTTGTAACCATTAACAATTGTGATCAAGTCGTCATCAAGTAATAAAGTCGTGATGAAGTCGCCATCAAGACAGAACTTTGTCTTCATTGGATACAAAGCCCACCACTGTCATTTGTATTCATTTCAATTTTTATGTTGTTTTTTTTCATTTAATTATTATGTATTTATATTTATGTTTTAATAATTATAATTATCAAACCTTACCCTATTCAATCGAATTACAGGAAACTCCTCATTTATTTAAGAGTCAACCTTTTTTATGTGCTCCTGTGTTATCAATTTTGGATACTGACAGCGTCCTTTCTACTCTTATTGAAAGCGTCACTGGTGGGTCGTGTTCTTGTAGAGATCACTTGCAATTCAGTTTGGTAGTCTAGATACAGGATTGTTGTACCGTGGAATGGTGCAAGCTCGAATGTGTTGTTGGCGCAAGGTTTAGATAAAAGACCACGAATAGTGCCTCTTTTTTACTTGCTTTAACTAAGGCTTAAACTAGGCCCGCTTCAACGACGAGCCCAGGTCCCTAAAATATGTTTTAATTTTGTTTAACTTAGGCTATAAGTTAAAGTTATCCCTTCAGAGCTTAGTCGTTTGAGACTTAGCTGGGATTCTGAACCCAGTCAAATAAAAAATAACATGGTCCTTCGAAATCGGATTTCTAGCCTAAAACTTAGTAAGTGATCATCATTCAGCAAAGTTTTGATTGTGCAAATTGTTAGTTAGTTAGGGCTGAACGAGTCGAGCGTAATTCGAGTTGAGGTTCTAGTTCAGTTCTGAATTTGGCTGGTAAGTTAAGCAGCAGTTTAGTTGTCTTGTCCCAGAGTAGAATGTATGGCCGCCCAGTTGTGAAACTTGGTTGGTAGTCTGTGGTTGTTTTAAGCCTACATTTGGTTTTGTTTGCTAGATGAAGGTTGTAGATTTTAGTGTGCTAGTTACTTGGGTGGAAAATTTGTTAGTCAGCGCCCCTACCAGACAATTCAATTTATTTGGCAGAAGGCAAGGTTGAATTTTAGTCAGTTTGGTTAGGTAGTTTAGCCAATTCAGCTTATTTGGCATAGAGCCCGGTTGTCTGTTTGCACTGAAGATGATTTCAGCAGAACTGAACAAGTTTAAAAACAAGAGAAAGACTTGCAAACGGCTAATTACAAAGGTTATTGCTACTATAGACGCTGCCATAGAGCAAGAGAATTCAAGCTTAGTGACTCCACTGATTTCGATATTAGAAACCAAAAAGGTTGCTCTAGAGGAGGCAAATGTTAAGACACTCTTATGAAAGATGAAATCATTTACTTTGAGGAGATTACTGACGAGAAAATTAAACCACGCCAAGAGCAAGAGTTGTCAGTTCAGTACAGTTAACAAGCGCGGATACAGGAGTGGGGGTGCGGGGATTTAGGATTTGTCATGCCGGTGTCCTGTAAATATTGCCAGCCCAATATTATATAGTAACCCATATTAAAAATTATTAATTATTAGAGTACAAGATGTCATTCAGGTTAAAGCTAGAGGAGTTAAGCCCCCGCGTCCCACCCCTTTGTATCCACGCCTGGTTAAAGACCAGGTCTAACAATGAAACACGGTCCTTAACAAGCAGTGTTAATGAAGTTAAAGTTCACGGATCTACAGTTCAACTACCGCGGCTTGTACTCAACACATTTTCTGGGAGTATTCAAGGGTGGGCAGACAGCAGTTCATGCTAGTTGGGCAAGTTTAATTACTTGCGATCCCTCTTGGAATGGGAGGCAGCAAAGGCAATAGCAGGATTATCTTTAACAGAGGCTAATTATAATGTGGCTTGGGATATATTAAAGAAACGGTTTGGTAAGCCAGAGATACTTTTAAAAGCCACCCCCACAAATAGCAGTGTTGTTTTAGCTATATCTCCTGTTAATAATCCCAATAACGTCAGAGAATTACGACAATTAGGCTATATGAAGAAATTAGAACTGGTATCTGGACAACTTTGGTATAAGAATGGCAAAGCATGGTGTACATAATGTTGGTCCCCATACTGAAGTCAGAATTGCCTAGGATCAATTTTATTTGAATTAAGTAGGGACACTTTACAGAGCATATGTACATCCCCCTTCAGCAGCTGTTAAGTCTTGTAGCCACAGAATTAGCAAGGCGAGAGGGAACCGAGTTTGCACGGTCGGGTAATGAACAATGGGACAAAGTTAAGCAAAGCACCAAAGTCTCTACCAAAAGGAACAGCCCAAGTTGTGTCAGCGTTACATGCATCCTCTGGAGTAATTTAAAGGGACTCAAAGATTAAGTATTTTGTGAAGGCAACCACAAGCCACATAAGTGTGAAGTGGCTGAGGCCTTACTAGTTGAAGAGAGAAAGGACAGGGTAACTAAGTCTGCAGCATGTTTTGAGTGTTTTGAAAGGTCACAGGGTAAGGTTCTGCAAGTTTAAATTTTGTGTAAAAAATGCAATGGCAATGGTTTGAGGTTATTAGCAGTTTCAAACGGCTGTTAAGAGTGACAGTATGGGTATATATATTTACAGATAATGTTAAGGGGGAATCAAGAAGGGAAGGAGTTCTGAACAGTGAGGAGATTCAGCAAGCCAGACACTACTGGTTGGTCTACGCACAGGAGGAAATTTTTGGTGAAGAGAAAAAATTGCTTGTCAGTAGTATATTGCAGGGCTAACAAACACATTCTGCTCTCAAAGGTTTAGATGTGTTTGTGGATCAGGAATTATTGAGAGTAAGTTATAGACTGCAGTTTTCTGGACTTCCAAAGGAAAAAATGCATCCATTTTGTTACCTTCTGGTGGGCATTTTGTGGAACTTTTAATCCTGGATATACTCATGATAAGGTGTTGCATGCGGGAGTTAGAAAAATTATAATAGAAATCAGACAACAGTTTTGGATTCCAAAAATTAGACAAATGGTGAAAAAGGTTTTGCATAGATGTGTTATTTGCAAACGTTGAAGTGGCTCCACTCACAAGAGAACGGTGTGTCTATAGTACTCCATTTGATGTAGTTGGAGTAGATTTTGAGGGTCAGGTCTATGTTTAAATGTTTAGGAGCAAGGGCATTTCAACAAAGGTCATATGACTTTTCAACTGGGCTACCACCAGAGCAATTCGTTTAGAGTTGGTAAGCAATATAAGTAGTGATGTATTTCTTTTGGCCCAAAAGGAAAGCCCAAAAGGAAAGCCCAAAGGAACTCCAAGAAGTTTGGTCCTTGTTAAAAGGGGGAGGGATTCCAATCCTGCTTTTCACACCATGGGGTACAGTGGGGGTTTATTGTAAAGAGAGCACCATGGTGGAGAGGATTTTGGGAAAGGCTAGTGAGAAGTGTAAAGCGTACACTAAAAAACCTTTCGCTAATGCCCGTTTGAGTAAAGAAGAATTCTGCAGTTTTGTGTGAGGTAGAAGCAATGGCGAATAGTAAGCCCATCACCTTTGTTTATAACTGTATGCAGGATGCAGAGCCATTGACACCAAATCATTTTCTTTGTGTAGCAAACGATTAACATCAAGCCCCAGTTCTCCAGCAGACTTAAAACCTATCCAGACCAGCCCAAAGGAGTTAACCAGAAAGTTCAAGTACTTTGAAGAGCTACAAGATCAATTATGAAAGAAGTGGCAGATGGAATATTTGCCAGAACTCAATTATTATCCATCAGTCAATGTAAAGGGCTCCAATCCAAATTATATGAAGATGGGAGAAGTGGTGATGATTGAGGATGAAAGCCCAGGTCATTGCTGGAAGCTTGGTATAATATAATTAAAGAATTGTTTGTTGGCAAAGATAATTTAGTTAGGTATGACTTGATAAAGACTTCAGGAGGAAAATTAAAGAGACCTATACGAAACCTCTATGCTTTAGAAATCAGCAAAAACACAGACAGTCAAGATGAGGCATTTGGGTTACAGCCTCAAGGGAAAGCTTGGCCAAACTCGTAGAAAGTAGTGACAACAATGCCTCTTCGGTGTGGGGTGTTAGAAAATCTAGAAGAAGAAGAGCCATTGTTATCCCAAAGCGATACGATGACTAGGCTGATTAATGCATCATTGCTTGTAAAGGGTGATCCAGAGAAATGGGACCCAAAAGAAACCCCTGTAACTCTTAAAGTATAAGTCCTTTTATAAAATCATACGCATCATTCGAAAGAGGATAGTTACAAGTTTGTACGGGATTGTATAGGTTTTGACAATACAAGACAAGATAAGATACAAAACAAAATAAAAGTGTTAGTTAAAACTAACCCTTCAAGATGACTGCATGGACTGTGGAACAGCTGCGTTTCATAACTGACAATATTATGAGCATGGAAGAAGTGTAGTTTCAGCTCAAAGATCTTTCAAGACAAAATTTCAGATGTCAAAATCACCTTCTAAGAGCTGAAACTAACTTCTTCCATGCTCATAATATTGCTCAGTTATGAAACGCAGCTGTTCCACAGTCCATGCAGTCATCTTGAAGGGTTAGTTTTAACTAACACTTTATTTTGTTTTGTATCTTATCTTGTCTTGTATTGTCAAAACCTATACAATCCTGTACAAACTTGTAACTATCCTCTTTCGAATGATGCGTATGATTTTATAAAAGGACTTATACTTTAAGAGTTACAGGGGTTTCTTTTGGGTCCCATTTCTCTGGATCACCCTTTATATATTAGGTTAAGGTATATATATATATATCCATCTCATAATTGTAAGGTTAATAAAAAATTATCATTTATTTTAGAACCAACCTTTTTGGGATCTTGTGAAATCAATTTTGGGTGCTGGCAGCGCCCTTTCTACTCCTATGTTGAAAGTGTCACTGGTACGTCATGGTCTTATAGAGATCTCTCTTGCAATTCAGTTTGGTAATCTAAATACAGGATTGTTACACCGTGTAATGGCGCAAGTTTGATTGCGTTGTTGTTGCAAAGTCTAGCTAGAAGACCACAAACAGTGCCCCTTTGTTTTATTTATGCTAACTGAAGCCTAAAATAGGCTCGCGTCAAGTCGGGAACCCTGAGGTAAAACCGAATAGGCCCTCTCCCAGGTCCCTAAAGTATATTTTAGTCTAATTTAACTTGAGCTATATGTTAAGGTTAGCCGTTCAGAGCTTGGTCGTTCGAGGCTTAGCTAGGATTCCGAACCCAATCAAAGAGAAAAAATAACAGTAGTTTACAGAATTAAGACGTTACTCGCTAAATAATCAATCAATCGTAATCCCATTCATCCAAGTAGCTGCCATCGCACAAAAGTGTGTTGAATTTCGGGCCGCGAACAGGGTGCTTGATTATAGATATTTATCATTCCTTTCGACTTAACTTATTTAACACGATTCGTTTGAGAACAAAATAGGCTTTCAAAATGCCATAGGTCTGTGTATCATCTCCGTTGACCCTATTAATAATTCTTAAATCAATTAACAATTAAACTAAATCTGGGTTATTACACTACAACATTTGAACTAAATACTGTGAAGTGAACCTTGTACAATATATGTTGTTTTACATTTCTCGTGCATTACAATTTAATATGATAAAATTAATATATAATTTAAATCATTAATTAAAAAAGCTTATATTAACTTAATTATAAAATCAGTTACTTATATCTACTGAAGATGGGAGTCTACTGGTAAAAATGATTTACACTTTAGTTCTCTCTCTCTCTCTCTCTCTCTCTCTCTCTCTCTCTCTTATATATATATATATATATATATATATAATATATACATATATATATATATATATATATGTACTCGTTGAAAATACTTATATTTCAAGGGAATAATGAATAAATCAACAATAAATAACAGATAATAGATAACACTGGTCAACACTCATTTTATTGCCAATCATATTAGAGTGATTTTGGGTAACTTTGTGGTGCCGATTCCGAATATGACATCGGTTTTGCTAGATTGGCTCTAATTTATGAGATAATTGGTACCCCATTGAAACACGTAAAAATGCAAAAAATTTAATGTTCAGGCGGAGCCTACTTACAAATCGCATTGAAATTGTCTCAAATCTTACAAAAGTAAACACATGAAATACATAATGGCATTTTATTCGGTCTCACCATCTAGAATGTTCCGGTAGTTTCCCATATGCACGCGTTATGGTTACGTTTCCTATTAATTGAGGGTATTCATTATCTCAAGAACTAGAGCCAAATCGGAAAAACTACTTTCATTTTGGAATTCAGCAACCCCAAAATACCCTAAATTCGTACGAATTTCCTTGGCAACGAAAAAAAAATGTTTTTTTGTTGACCTGTGTAATCAATAATAGATAATTTTCAAATAAAAAACTTTGTTTACGTAGAAAAGAAAACCGGACACACCTCTGGTCTTAAATGTATTTCATTTTACGCAGAGAGAAAAGAGGAGCGCATGTAATTATATTAATGTATATTATCTCTTAATTCTTCTTTCGATGACCGTCTGAATTCAGTTATGCTAGGCTTCATATATTCAAAAAGTTCATGGTTCGAATACAGTTGAAGTGGAAATAAAACGATGCATTAGTGGATGCTCTAATAACCGTGAGGTCCGGAGTTCGACTCTCAATGTTGTTGGTCAATAATAACAATAATTTGGGAGTTAGCGCAATGGGACTGCATTCGTCTGGCCGGAGTGCTGTGCCTGTGTCTAACTCTCCTGACTGGTTATTTTTTTTGGATGCTCACGGCACTAACATGATATTTCGCCATCACACGAACAGTTTCGATCACGGATGAACTAGATCGTGAAGCTTTGAAAGGCTAATAATAACACAGACTTTAATTGCAATTTGGCACTTAATGAATTGGGTACTTCATAAATGAAGGATTTGGTCATGATCAAGCAGTTTAACCCTTTCAATCACTGGGTATACAATTGTATATAATTGTGGGTATATATTGTGTAGCTGAAATATAAACCATATTTATTCTTATGTAACAACGTATCAAGGCAAATTTCTTTTTACCCTGTATCATAATTCGTGTGTGAAAGGGTTAAGAAGTATTTCTATGTACGAGTATATATATATATATAAATAAATAAAATATTAACGTATAATCGCGCATTTCTGAATATGCAATATTTATCCCTTACCAGGAATCGAACACGGGCCCTTCACCTCAGAGATAAGGGCGCTGACCATTCGGTCACGACAAGATAGAACTTAATAACATCCTGACCACATTTCATCACTCGTATCTTCGAGTCAGAGGGTCCGGGTTCGAATCCTGGTGAGAGAACTTTTGCATATATATATATATATACACGCGTGCGTGTGCGTGTATATTTACGAGATAGGAATAATTTCCCGTTTACTTGAAGGAAAAAGAAAACTGCATCAGAATTTCCTAATTACCACCGCCCTTCTTCCAATTTCCTATAATGTATGGCATCTCTCTAGGACTCAATCCATCAAAATTTCGACATGAATTATGACGTCACAGAATTTAAAGCACGCCATTGGCTAATCACCGTAAAACTGGCCAAAAGCTTTCAGGATGTCCATAAATCATAATGGCGAAGTGTGTGTGTGTATATGTATGTGTGTGCGAGTGAATATTTGCCATCTTAAAAACAACGAAAGTTCGGGGATCGAATCTGTCGATATAAATTACATATAATTGAATATTAAAAGCTTATTACAATATAATTTATGACGATAGCAAATGATTAGGTTAAGGTAGGGATTACATTTTTTATTGTATAGCTTATATACTGCGTATATATATATACACACACACACACAGTGGTGCTCATAAGTATTCGAACATATAAATATTTCAGTTATATTCGTTCTTATCTTTTGAACCATGCATAAGATAGTTATGAAAAGTTTATTGGTCGTTTGGAATAATTTAATAAATAAAAAATTTAATTCAACTCAATATACAATGTAAAACATCAGAGAATTTGAGGAAAATTTAAAAAAAAGTTAAAATGCAAAAGTTTTCGTACACTTACAAAATTATTTAATACTTTGTGTGTCCACCTTTTGCTCGAATGACTTCAATTACTCTTTTTGGGTATTTTTGGATATTTTTCTACAAGGTTTCGACATCTTTCAGTTGAAATTTTAGCCCATTCTTTCAAAGAAAATTGTTGCAATTCACTCAGGTTCGAAGGGTTTGTCTTGCGGACACCTTTTTTTGAAATCAAACCATAAATTCTCGATTAAATTGAGATCTGGTCTTTGACTAGGCCACTCGAGAAGCTTGAAATTCTTCTGTTGAAACCATTTCATAGTGTTCTTACTTTTATGTTTTGGTTAATTATCTTGTTGAAGTCCCCATATGCGACCCATTCGCAGCTCCCGAACTGAAGGCAATATAGTTTCTTTTAAAATTTCCTGATATTTTTCAAATTCAAGATTTCATTAACGACAACAAACTTTACTGGACCAGAAGCACTAAAACATCCCCAAAGAAGCAAACTACTACTGCCACCATATTTAATCGTAGGAAGGATATTGTTTTTCCTTGAATGCTGTATTTGATTTTCACCAAACATACCGTTGTTCGTTGTTCCCAAATAATTCATTTTTGGTCTCGTCTGTCCAGAGAACTTTCTTCCAGAATGCAAATCCATCATTTTGATGATCCTTGGCGTACTTTAAACGAGCTTTTTTTGTGTGTTTTTCGATGCAGATGTTTCCTTCGTGCAACTCTTCCATGCAGGCCATTTTTTCACAATGTACGACGTACAGTAGAGGGATGGACATCAAGATGGACATCAATCTTAGTCAGTCTTAATGTCTGGCAAATATCACCTGCAGTTACTCGTGGATTCGCAGCAGCAGCCATTCTTTCAGTCCGTCCAGCTGTACATTCTTGGAAGGTCGTCCACACCTTGATAGTTTTTTGATGACGCTGATGAGGTGTTCGTTCTCCCTCCTGCAGAATCCGATCCTAATCTCATTCTCGACCGATTAAATAATGTCTTACCCTCTATAAAGTTTACTCTAGAGGTTGAACAGAATTAAAAAATTCCCCTTTTGGATATTCATGTTATAAAATCTAATAATAATAAATGCGAGTTTGCCGTTTTCAGAAAAGCCACTTATTCTAACTCTTATGTTCAGTGGCTTTCATCTCATAGTTACTTTAAAGAGAGGCATCCTAGTGGTATGTATGGTTTTTGAGAGCTTTTAGAATTTGCAACCCCTCGTATTTGGATGCTGCGTTTGCTTATTATCAAAGAATCCTTTACTAAATTAGGTTACCCCAATATTTTTATTGAAAAAGCACTTGGTGCTGCTAGAAAAAATTATAGCAACTCCTCTACTAATGGTTTTAAAGATGTTTTAGTTGGTCCTTTCGTAATAGTTTGACTTCCGGCCTTCATGCGGCTTCTAAAGTACCTTCCACTACTCGTAGTTTTTTTTACAAAGGGACCAACCACCGGAGCGGGCCTTTAACACTGGGGTTTACAAAATCCTATGTTTGAATTGTTCTAAATGTTACATTGGTAGGACCATTAACTTTAAACGTTGTCTTTATCAACACAAATATACAGTAGTCTAAATATTGCCGATGATAACTCAGCCTAACATAAGCATCCCTCAGAATGCGACCATAATATAGTTATTAGTAAGTCTTATCTTCTTAATGCTGATAACAATGATAGGAGGAAATTGGTTGAATGCTATTTGATAAAAAACAATTTTAATGTCAAAAACGGTCTATTTTCCTTAGGTTCTTAGGTTTGTTAACCAATTTCCGTTTATCTAAAGAATCTTCTACACGGTCTGTATCCAGACGTTTTCTGCTGCCAAAGGCATAACGTTTCTTGAACGCACGTCTGTGTACCCTTTCTCTCACTTTAGTTTTTACTCCAGCCCGAGCGAAGAAGAAGAGCTTTGTAGTTATTTTTTTTAATTTAATTTTAATTTTTTAAAATTTTCTTTTGGAGATTTCAAGTTAAGTAAACAAATAAAATATATATATACATATACTCAAAATTAAACTTTCTAAATTTAGAACTTATAACTTCTTTTTGAAAGTGCATTCTAGGGAAAGTTTTTCCTTTTGGGTATCAAAAGTTCTTGTCAGATGATATACGGTAATAACTTCTTTTATTGATACATAACTTCTTTAGATAGAAGAAATGGTCTTCAAAACTTCCTTTTTGAGTGATTTGAGACAATAGAATATAATATTTTTATGTATAGAAGGTTGCAGGAAGTCTCCGTTTTCTTTATACAGGGTGTCCCAAAATGAATATAGCAAAAAGAAAGTCAAATAACGTTTTTGGTAATTGAGATAATGAAATTGTTTTTACATGAATACAAGGGTTAGACGTATAAGTTTTAGTTGATTGTGAATATTGATTGTCACTTTCTTTTCTTTTCAGAATAAACCCCATTTTCCAGAATAATGACAAGGCTACATTTCACATATTGGACAATGTTAATCGGCACACTTGTAGGATTTGGGGAGAGGAAAATCCTCATGAGCTGTATGAACATGAAAGGGATTCACCTAAAGTTAACGTATGGTGTGGCCTGTCAAGTTCCCGCATTTATGGACCCTATTTTTTTGATGAACGCACTGTCACCAGCATTTCGTACCTTAACATGTTACGAGAGTTCTTTATTCCACAATTGCAGTAAAATCCTGGCCTGCTACAAAGAGCTTTCTTTCAACAAGATGGAACACCCCCTCACTTTGCTCGCAATGTTAAAGTTTTTTAAATGAAACTTTCCCTGGATGATGGACTGGTCGGGGAAAACCTATGAAATGGCCAGCCCGTTCACCCGACTTAACACCTTTGGATTTTTATCTATGGGGTTTTCTGAAAAGTAAAGTCTACACTAGCAAACCAAGAGACATTGAAGAACTTAAGCATCGTATTGTTGATGCAGTGACATCCATCCCTACAGTCGTGCTGGAAAAAGCTTTTCGAGAATTTGTACGCCGCATACGATTGATCATAGCGAAGGAAAGGATGGACGACATGTACAAGTTTATCAATAATTTGAGAAAAGCTAAACAATACCATAATGAATTAAAGCAAACTAAAACATATACGTCTAATGCTTGTATTCATGTAAAAACTAGTTCATTATCTCAATTAGCGATAAAATTATTAGACTTTCTTTTTGCTATATTCATTTGGGACACATATATATATATATATATATAATATATATATAGGGTGTCCCTTAAGTCCGGTCTCATAGGAAAATTTATTTTTAATTAAATTTAAATTTAATTAAATTTTCATAAGAACGAAAACAAATATTCAAATTAATGTCTTTCTTGTTGTTCGCACATGTTGATACGATGTTCCAAACTTAAACGCACACGTGCCAAAGTCTCTGGTGTCATTTGTGCACAAAGAGCACGGATATTTTCTTTAAGGTCTTCAATGGTACGTGGACGGTCAATGAACACAACAGACTTCAGGTGACCCCAGAGAAAAAAATCTAGGAGTGTGAGGTACGGAGATCTTGGTGGCCATTCGATTGGTCTCTTGCGCCCAATCCATCGCCCAGGGAGAACTTCATCCAACCAACGTCGCACCTCACTGCCAAAGTGAGGTGGTGCTCCATCCTACTGAAAGTAAAACCGATGTCGCACTGCGAATGGCATTTCGTCCAAAACGGCTCAAACACATCATGCAACAACTGGAGATATCATTCGCATTTAGTCCTCCTTCCAGAAATACTGGTACCAAAACAAGATTTCCATGAATGCCGCACCACACCATTACTTTTGGGTTTTAGCCTTTTCCTGAGGAGTGTAACTCACTTTCATATTAGCTATTGCGTTTTATTCTACCTACAACACAAAAAAAGGTCCCGAAACAAGACATCAATTTGAACATTTGTCTTAGTTCTAATGTATTAATTTTGTAAATTTAACTTAAAGTAAGTTTTCCTATGAAACTGGACTTATGGGACACCCTGTACATATATATATTAAAGTGCAGTTTTAAATGAAAACACACATTTCAAAGCTGAAGCATAAAAAAATATGTAAAAAGGAAATTTATACAGGTAATACCTATATACACATACACGTTGGAGATTATAATTATGCAAAGATGATATATATATTGTTCGTTGGACAGGAAAAAGCAATACATCTTCAGAGGAAAATAATTCACACTTGAATTGGAAAGTGTGAATTATAGATATAAGTATGTTATTTATATTGCTTTCATAACTGTTATTATACTTTTAGAAATATAATCTTTACCATTTTGTTCGCAAAAGAATTGAAGACATTTTTAACAGAATCGTCTAATAATTTTACATGGAGAAGCCAAAGATATATATAAATATATTGTGTGTTAGGGTTAAAAAGCGCCTGACACGGTATATATATATATATATCAGCGAATGAATATACTACTTAAATTGACAAGTTCCTTTCGGATCAGTGGAAAAAAAAGCGTGTCTCCATAATTCTCTTTGGACGTCCATTGAGAGAGTTTTTTGGGAAACTTGTCCGAAAGTGAAGGAATTAAGGAAAGGAGGCCGGAAACAATGTATACGAAGGGATTCCATGCATGGGACCCCACACACACACACACACACATATATATATATATATATATATATATATAATATTATCCAAACCTAGTGCTAAATGAAGGGTTGGTTGTTTGTTGGTTATTTGGAAGAAGGACTGGGTTCGAATCCCTATCACAGAGAGGTAACAGTTGCACTTTTAAAATCCTTTGTAAACCTTTTTTTTTCTACTTACCCTGTATTTTTCTGTATCTTTTACAAAATAATTAATGACTCTGAAATAATTTTATATGATTTTATCACGAAAAGTTAAGTAAAATTAGTGCAAATGTTGGCGTACAGCTTGTTGTTATATAATATATATATATTATATATATATATATATATGTGTGTGTGTGTGTGTGTGTAAGATTGAAAATCTTTATATATGTTTTATTTTCCACGAATGAATAGAATTCACAATATGTGCCAAGTTAAGTATATATATATATATATATATTGTTTCTAATTAAATAAATTTTCTTTATAATAATTAAATATATTTTTTATAATAAAAAATGTACATTTTGCATCTTTAATTCATTGGTAAGAAAAACGGAATGGTAAATAACTGTTCAAGTGAGGCCAATACAAACTGAAATTTATATATGCCATTCACTTGTCATAAGAGATATTTATGGCCTGATTTATTTTTAGTACAGCAGATAAGCAGCCGACGCTTAACCAAGCTTTAAATTCCAATTCAATTACACATATTGTGAACAATTGTGTGTGTGTGTATATATATATATATATATATATATAGAGAGAGAGAGAGAGAGAGAGAGAGAGAGAGAGAGAGAGAGAGAGAGAGAGAGAATTTTTTTGAGGCGGAGCGCGCACACACACGCTCACACATTGGCTAATATGTAAACAAATACATTTAAATTATACATACAATCATATTTAACCTATATAAATTAAATTATTGAGGCCATTCTATGACTTCATAAAGAGAGTGTAAACACCGGTGGCAGAAACCAATTCTATGTGCAATTTACAGTAAGTTATTCGACTTAGGTTCTCTTATTTAGTACAAACTGTAGGTGGTAAAAGAAGGTACGGTATATAATTAACTTTACAAACTGTACGTGGTAAAAGAAGGTACAGTATATAATTAACTTTACAAACTGTACGTGGTAAAAGAAAGTACAGTATATAATTAACTTTACAAACTGTACGTGATAAAAGAAAGTACAGTATATAATTAACTTTACAAACTGTACGTGGTAAAAGAAAGTACAGTATATAATTAACTTTACAAACTGTACGTGGTAAAAGAAGGTACAGTATATAATTAACTTTACAAACTGTACGTGGTAAAAGAAAGTACAGTATATAATTAACTTTACAAACTGTACGTGATAAAAGAAAGTACAGTATATAATTAACTTTAAAACTGTACGTGGTAAAAGAAGGTACAGTATATAATTAACTTTACAAACTGTACGTGATAAAAGAAAGTACAGTATATAATTAACTTTACAAACATCATTTGTAAATATAGCATCACGCGGTTTTACTAGTGAGTCAACCATTCCTTTTTTACTCTTTAAATTGAAACATCTCCAAAGCTGACTTTGTAACTTTGTTGAAGCTTTAGTGTAACACAGAAATAGAGAGAGTAAATGTACCATAGTAGCTGCAAAGTGTTTAAAACTAAAAACTAAAATGAAATGGTATAATGCGTCATTCAAATAGAAGAGTTTAATGTAGTGTACTCTTTATATATTTGCTTAAGGAGAGAGAGAGAGAGAGAGAGAGAGAGAGAGAGGAGAGAGAGAGAGAGAGAGATTTGAAAGTTAATACTGTTGTGTACATACTGTTTAAATCGGACTATTAAACACATGAATATAAGACAAGTTTGCGCTAATTAATTTACTGTATAATTATTCACTTTGATAATTTTTCCAAGCTTGAATGTAGCTGTTGAAAAGATTCAAACACTCCCATACTATATATATATATATAATATATATATATATTATATATATATATATATTATTATTAAACTTGTGTGTATGTGTGTGTACGTGAGATAAGATTTAAATATCTCTGCAGTGTCCATAAATCAAACACAACGCTTCTTGCAGTAAAATATTGTGTGTTTAAATTAAGATGGATTCAAGTACATTTTTTGGTTCTTGACACACACATACACACACACACACACCCACACACCCACACACATTTATATATACGGGTGAGCGAAAAGTTCCTGTGCACCTTCCACTGCCAACACAATGCATGTACAGGTTCACTACACTTCTTGCAGATGCACAGGGACTTTTCGCTCACTCTGTATATCCAAAGTGGTGTAATTTTGCAAACTCATGAGTGATATTCAGTATGTATACAGTATACGCTAAAATATTTCCAAAATAGTTGATTTTCAGGCATGGTCAATACTTAAATCCACAAAGCTTTTGAAGTAAATATTTTGGTTAAATACGACTATAAAATACTTTTCTTAAATTCAATAAATCGTAGTCAAAATATTAATAATTATAATATCGTATAAATATAAAAACTTGCCTTTTAAGAAACGTAACGCGCGTTACCATTTTTCTCTTCAAGGGAGACAATATTAAAAGAACAAATTGACACATTTTTATTTCTTAAGAGGGATGATATACACCTTACAAATTTTATATACTTTATAGCAATAAGAATTCTTATTTTACTTTATATAACTTTTTACAAGAATATTGCTTAACTTTACTCACTATTACAATCGTATACTTTCTGCATTATGGAAAATAATAAGTAAATACAGGGAAGATTTTTAATTTTTGCCGTTTCAGTCGACATCAAAATGTGGCAAATTTTCTGTCATTTTTTGGGGTATGGTTACAAAGGATATTTTTTTTCTTTCTAGAATTATAATGTTGGTATTTTTTTGGGTATCTGAATATTTGAAATGGATTTTACGATGAAATTAATTTTAGTGTCTCTGTAAGGGATATATATATATATATATATATATATATATATACAGGGTGTCCCGTAAGTCTGGACCCATAGGGAAAAATAATAAAATTACAAAATAGTCCAAAAATTTATTTATAATATATATATATATATTTTTTTTATTATTATTTTTATTATTTTTTTATTATGATCTTACTCCGCTGGAGTTTTATTTGTGGGGCCACTTGAAAGCCAAAGTGTACGAGGTCAAACTTCAGAACATTTTCCACCTTAAAGCACGCATTGTGGAGGCGTGTCAAGAAATTTCTGCGACTGTGATTCAGAAAGTGCTGTCGCAGTCGAGATTGCGTCTTCAACTATGTGTGCGACACAACGGCGGACACTTTGAACAGATTATGTAATAAATTTTTGGACTATTTTGTAATTTTATTATTTTCCCTATGGGTCCAGACTTACGGGACACCCTGTATATATATATAATATATATATATAATACACATTCTAAATCTTACGTTGCTATAAAATGTTTAATCATTTCCAAATGCCAAATTTTTAGTAAAACTTAAAAAATAAAAACGAGTCTAATTTTTCAAATAACTTTATATAAAAAATATACGCATTATAATACGCATTACGTACGCATTATATAAGAAATTTTATGTAATGACAGAACTTTTTGAGAACTTGAAATTTTCAATTCAATTTATGCTTCATTATAAGTATCTACTTATAATGTTTTAATAGTGTTAACATCATTTTGCGTTATGCGATATGGTTATGATTTCATACTGTTAAATTTAAAAAAAAAAAATACTGAAAAAATAAAGAGGGATTCCAAAATTTTAAAATACCACTAAAACTCATAATTTAAAGAAAATGGTCAAGATGGAGTTTCCAATAAAAGTTGGCCTTGTAGCAGTTTCACTCAAAATTTGGTCTTTCAGAACGAGTGGAAAAATTCATAAGATTTAGAGTGTATATATATATATATATATATGCCCCTATATATATATGTGTGTGTGTGTGTGTGTGTGTGTGTGTGTGTATGTGTGTGTGTGTGTGTGTGTGTACGCGCGTGCTCGCGCGCGTGAGCGACAAACAATGGTTAATGTAGTTTGTCAAAGTAGCGTATATTATATAATTTGCCATTTTTTTTAGAATGAAAACACATTACAACCGAGATTTTAACTTAAAATGACTCTTTATTAACAATGTGTTAAATGCATTCTCTTAATGATGAGTCTCATAAGGGGATTCTGCAATGGTATTATTTTCCTATGTACAAGATACGCTAATGGTAATAATAATGTTAAGCAATTATTTTAAATGTCCAGACCACGTTCCTTTTCATATCGTATTTAGGAAAACTGCTCATACAACCACGTGATCCAATTAAAAATAGTTATTTTTTATGCATATCTTATATCATTTCAGACTAACTGTGTATATATATATATATAATATATTATTATATATATATATATAATAATATATATATATATATATATATTTAGTATATCTACTTCATAATTACGGTCGGTGTAACTCTATAGTGTTTATTTTTCATATTGTATATTTACACACCACCGATTCAAGCTAATATAAACAGCATTGCACAATAGAGTTTTTATAACATCTACAAAAAGCTATTTCTCTCAAAGAATTAATTAACACAGACTTCACCATATACAAAATTAGCAGAATTGAAACCTTCTTTGATTAAAATTCACTGAATAAATATCCTCATATAACGGCAAATGTTAATAGCATGTTACTGTCTTTAAATGATTTCTAAGCTGCGTTAATTTAACCAAGTTAAAAATGTATTTGCTTTGCGAAATTTTTAGTGATTATTTAAAAATTTGATCGAATTCTCAAGGCAAATATTTAATACAATTACAAAAATAAATAAATGAAGGCGAGTTAATTAAGATTAACACTATTTAAATGCTTTTTCTTTTAACCACTACCTTATAAGTTGTGTAAAAATAAGGAAATTATAAAGACGATCACAATTCCAAAATGCGATGAACAAAAGAGAGCAACATAGCATTATCTATTGTAATATATAATAAACTTTCATTATAATCTTATAATTAGTTTAAATGATGTGTTTAATTAACAAAAAATGTTAAAATGAATTATACCATTATTTCAAATTTTAAAATTAATAACAAACGTATATAACAAGAATTTCCCAATTTTTTAATCTTTCAAAAAATTTAATTTCTGGATTAAAAATATGAAACGTAACGCCGCCCCCTTTTACCAAAATGGAAAAACAGGTGGGTTAAAATAAATGAAAAAACCTCGAAGATTATGGGAAATAATTGAAATTTTTATAAATGTTCGTAAAAAACGTTATCGATCTCCTTTTTTTTTTTGTGTGTCAAAATATAATCAATTCTACCCATTAAAATAATAATAATAATAATAATGATTATGAAAATTTAGAATTTAGAAGCTTTGAAATACCGCTTTTCTATTTAACTCCATTTTGTCCGAATCTTATCTAAATAAATCTATTCCAAATAGCTTATCATGGATGAACTCTGATAATCAAGTATGAATTTAATGACAGGTTCAAATAAGAAATAATATTTTGGAATTATTAATTTACAAAAATTACATGATTTTCAGATTTTTATTTAGAATGTTAATTATTTTAAAAACTTTTTTACAAATTATATTTCGGAACGATTTATTTTGAGTTTAAGATTGTTATTATGTTATAGGCCTACATTTGAATTTTAATTTAAAATGTAATTAAATTTTTTTATCTCTTATTTTAAAGTTTTTAAATCGCATAAGTTACTAAAATGGATAAGAACTTCATTACATATAATAATAATATAATAAATACTAATAATAATAATAATGTGTTAAATTTAAAATTTATGTTTACAAATTATATAATTTTTACTTTAAGTAATTGTAATGGAGAAAAAAAATTATGAAAAAATTATACAGAAATTTAACAAAATTAACTTAAAAATTAAATATAATAATAATAATAATATAATAATAATAATAATAATGTGTTAAATTTAAAATTTATGTTTACAAATTATATAATTTTTACTTTAAGTAATTATAATAGAGAAAAAAATTCTGAAAAAATTATACAGAAATTTAACAAAATTAACTTAAAAATTAAATATATATATATAAAAAATTGTACATCATTATTTTTCGTGTCATTTGATTGATAACAATAACAATAAGGATGAAAAAAAATAATAGTTAAAAAGAAAAAAAAAAAATCAACCTAATCTAATTCAATTTGAATTTTTACATAATTATTTGTAATATATATTAACAATATATTTCACAACTACTTAAAATTAAACATTAACAAAAATAAATAAAAATGATAATATAATAAAACATTTTTCATGTGAAATTATATATAATTTAATTTTTCACATTAATTATAAGTCATAGAAAATATTAATTATATATATTACAATTTGTTTTTCTATTTAAATTTTTTTCCTATATAAATATAAGCTGGTTATGGTTCTATATATAATACATGTTAATTATTATATATATATATATATATGTATATATATATATATCCAGTAAATATTAAATAATAAAACAAAGCCAACTGATTCGTACACTATTAAGAAAAATTATTTATAAGTACAGTATTTACACAAATATCTCACTTCGCACCAAATAAGGTATATTTTGTACTCATATATATATATATATATATAAATATATATATATATATAACACAAATGCTAAAAAGTTTATTAACCTTTTCTAATTATATGTTGAGGGACTTCGCAGGTTTTTTTTTTTTTCAAAGTTCATTAATTCGCTTACATTATGTATGTCTATCACACTTATATAATTTCATTAAAATTTCTTGGTTGGATGTTGATATAATCACAGACATTAAAAGTTTGAATGACACGATTTAAGTCGTTCATGTGATGTGAATTACTCAATCAATTCCATTATGAATATCAACAACACAAAAGATGAACTCAAAAGGAATATTTCGAATGCGTATTATTTATATATATATATATATATATATATATATAATAATAATAATAATAATATAATAGTAATAAATATATTACTGACATCAGTCCGTCGATAAAGGTTAAATTCTCTCTTTTTTTTTTAATTGAAGTAAATCATAAAGGATGACATTCCACCACAACGAAATAAGAACTTCGCTTTTTTATATACTACATTTCAGATATTTGAGAGGTCCGTAGAGTAGTCCAAAATCATTGCCCAAATTAGGTCCATGAGTGAATATCGGAAAGGTCCCCGGTTCACCCTAGTCGTAGCATCTCTCACCAGAAGTGCCTGCCAGTCACCCTCACTGACAGCACATCTCGCGTAAGAGTTACCACGACCAGGCGGATCCCTGTAAAGGGGGTGGAAAAAAAAGAGACAATCAGAACATAACATAATAGTTGATAATACAGGGTGTTCAAAAAGAAACGCAACCCAAGTAGAAAAGAAAGGGGTTAGGTTACAATAATATAGCATTCTCCAATGGGATGCGTTTCTTTTGAACACCCTCTGGCTTATAATATCTTTTATAACTAATTTAAAAGGTTGTTGTTGTTTTTTCAGTCTCGTTCTGTACGGTGATGTAGATTATAATACGTATTTTTTTCTAAAAAATAAGTTACCAGCGCACAAAAGTACTCCATTATAGAGAACTTATGACTAAAACTACATCTAATAAGACTGAATACAACTTTTCTACCATCTTAGACCCATAAGAAACTACCCAAAACTCAAAATCAAATGAATGCGTGTAATAAGCTCCCATAAAAGCGAAATAATTAATAGTCATCTTGTTTCCATATAATAAATTGTACCACAACAACAGTAATTGTTTTAAAACACACTTTCTACAGCACTATATGCTAAAATATGGTTCTGGTTATTGACAAATAAGACAGACGGCAAAAATACAACCGGGGCATCCAAAATTGGATGAAAATCTTGGTAACTTGCGGAGGAAAGAGAAAGATTTATGGGTCTCTCTGACGAATTGGAGGAGGATATAATACTCAAGAGATTGCTTCTTTTATATTTATCGGAATAAGAGAGTTCGTTCCTCCTTCCTTCCCAGCAGGTCTGAAATTCACTTGAATCAGATGTAAGAAATTGTTATCAATGGATTTGGTTCGGTGCGAAAAGGAAATGATTGACAGATTTGGTGTCATTTTAAGACATTTAATCGATTTGGCTGCCTCCTCCGCTTTTAAATTAAAAAAAAAAAAACAATAGCCTAACATACAAGGAATAAAGAGATCATTTACTGTAAATAGGAAATAGGAATAAATACACCCTTTAAAACCAAATGACAACAGTATGACGTTATTACCTTTAACGAGTAGCTGCATATTGACGTACGGACTGTTCTGATGATGCCACTAATTTCGTGTAAATTCACTAAAATGATTTCAGCACGACGGCAGTATGAATGCAATATGACGTCAATATATATATATATGTATCATGTATCATATACAATATACACGGTGAACCAAAAGTAGGTGGACAGTAGTTGAATACGGTTTGTGTTATATTATATTATAACTATGGTGTTCATTATAACTATGGTGTTTGTTATATTATATTAAATATTATAACTAAATTTATTTAAATTTTATTTTGTATTATAGTATACAAAAAAATTAAATATGTATTCTCAAAATAAACGTATCATTTACTGTCCACCTACATTTGTTTCACCCTATATATATATATATATATATATATATATATATATGGTATTCATAAAGTCACGCACGCAAGTGAATATGCATGTACACTTCACCATATTCACTTGCGTGACTTTATGAACACCCTGTATATACGTTGACCAAATTGTTAGAATCACCAATCAAAAGTTAAGCGTTTTTAATTTTCGGGCGTTCCATTCTTTTTTTTAGGAATAAATCAGTAAAAATAAAATAAGAAGTCTTTTAAAAAAACTTTATCTGATAATTACACTCCAGTTTGAGTACTTTGTTACTTTGTACAGGGTGTCCACAATGTCTTGTCACCACAGTAAAATTCTAACTGATTTTCGTTTTTCTTTCATACCCATTTGAAATGTGTGATAGTAGCAACTATACGATTGACCAACGCGTATTGGCTAGTACCTGGGTCCATGAGCGACCACGTAATGTCGAAACCTCCTTTTTGGAGTTGTATCACACATGTCAAATGGGTCTGAAAGAAAAACGAATATCAGTTAGTATTTTACTGGGGTGACAAGACATTTTGGACATTCTGTACTTCAACTTAAATTTAGGCCTACTTTCAATACACTTGCGGCATTGTCAAAGCTTCTCATCATGATACAAGACTTGAATAATTAGGCTCAAAATTAGTTTAATTTATTGGTTTATGCTTTCTCATTTATTTGTATTTTTATTATTTCCCATAAATTTTCCTTTTGGGTTTTTTATTGGGGGGGGGGGGGGCGTATTTGGGGGGTTACCACCAATAAAAAAAAAACAGGATCTGTTTCTCAACAAAATATGACTTCTCACCTTATTCCCAGTTTCATTACTTAACGAAATATTGGAACTGGAGTAAACTATCAGATAATGGTTCATAAAACTAGAAGGACGAAAATTTTGCTTTACTCAGAAGGGCAGCAGAAAGTCAAAATGATAAACATACTTATTAAAAGAATATTAAGCAAGAACATGCAAAAATGGGTCATATTGACCCATTCGTCCTTCTAGTGTTAAAGATAACTTGTTTAATTTTAATTCACTCATTATTTAATAGTGAATTAACTGCCCTAAAGTGTCTAAAAAGCTAAATTTTGATTGGTGATTCTAATAATAATTTGCTAAACAATATAAATATAATAGATTTAAAATTAGAAATAATTAATATATTCTCATTATATAAAATGTAGAGAAAGAAATATTAATTTTATCTCTTTTCGATTTGCAAGTAATTAAATTAATCTTTTAATTTTTTATTTTAATATTTCTTATTTTTAAATTTAATAACCATCATATGTAAGAGAGATAAAACTAATATTTTAAAGTTAATGGGTAGGGTTGCCAGATTTTTCAAATGCCCATGCGGGACAAAAAAATTTCTTTTCAAATGCCCATGCGGGACAAAAAAAATTCTGAGGGTTTTTTTTAAGACCAAATTTTTTTTCAAATTTTTTTTCAAACAAAATTAGAAAAATTTTATTACAATAATATTTAACAATTAAACATCGTGAATAAATTGAAATTATTATGCATAATATTGAAATTCTAAATCAATTCATCCCTAAAAAATTTGCTTAAAAAATATTTTTTGGGGGACATTTTGAACGCGAGATTTTGACGCGGGATTTTTGGATCAAATGCGGGACTGTCCCATAAAACGGGACGTCTGGCAACCCTATTAATGGGAATCCATTGTTTCTAATTTTGTGTCTATAATCTATATTGCCTTATATAATTATGGATAATATAATTGAACCCTTAGTAATTGGGGACCACAGGCCCCCGCAATTACTGAGGTTCAATTATTTGGTTAATAAAACTATAGTCATGAAAATCTTAAGTTTCACAAATCTTGACACAATGTGAAGCTCAAGATTTTCATGGCTGCGTTCTTTTCCAACCAACCAACCAACCAATCAATCAATTCAACTCTTTTTAGAGACCCAAAAGTTAACAAACACACACAGACACACACAACTTGTTTACATATATACTATATATACACACACACACACACACACACACATCTTTGGTTAGCTTCCGCCCGAATTGTTCATTCTGACGAAGGTCAAGCTTTTCACTCCACCTTAGACCTACAGTTTAACGTGGAATCCGAACCACGCCCCATCAGCAGCCCAGCGTCTTAACCACTAGGCCACCTAGGGTACCCATTTATCTACCAACCACTTTATTTATTGTGTGGAAGGATGAACAGCTGGGTTTTGCTGCGCGCCGGCTGCCGTCGGGTCTCGAACCCTGGCCGATGGTTTCGTAGTCAGCGACGCTAACCACTACACCACCGAGGCGCATATATATTAGGTCATCCCATAAGTAATGCTGCATTTTTTCCATTTTTTTTTCCATTTTTATCATTATTTTACGGATAGAAATCAAACAACTCTTTGAAGTTATTTATATTTAAATGAATGAATGATGCAAACTCACAAAGGGGGTTTGCATCATATATACATATATATATATATATATATACTAGATAGCACAAAATAACAAGCTCGAATTTGTACTAAAATGAACGTTATTCCTTAATTTTATTACGTATATTCATATATGAAAATATTATTATTATTATTATTATTATTATTATTATTACTAATTTATTATGATTTAATTATAAATGCATTTTCATTATGGTTTAATTCGCATAAAACTCTCATTATACCAGACTCATATTTATATTATAAACCATGAAACTCTCTCTCTCTCTCTGTCTCTCTGCCCCTTCAAACATTAGCACCCCCCTCCCCTTTTCATTATAATTTTTGTTCTCATCAACTTCCCCCTTTTTTTTCTTTTTCAACCATCTCTCCTCCCTCTTCCAAAAAAGAAAAGGCCTATTTTTGGGTCTTCCAGCTCATTACCTCTCATCTTCGTTGCTGGATCTGGATTCGATAGGAGTTGTGGAAAGGTTCAGCCGTGACACGAAGATTCATTAATTATAATCCGAATGAAATAAAAAAAAATTATCGTTTCCAACGATTCACTTTTGGTATTCACGGGCATTCGTTTTTAGCCATTACGGGCGAAGGGCATACAATCAACCCCTTTTATTTATTAAATGATAATTAATTATTATTATTAACTTATAAAGCTTAATTCTTTAAGATAATAATAACGCCCCTAAACTCTTTATATGAACGGGCATGAAGCACAGTACTTCAAATATGACAGACAGATAAGTATATGTTCATTTCTATACGTGTGTGTTTGTGATAAAGTTAATTCTGTTATTCCGTTAAATGTAATCGCAAATTTTCTAAAAACGACAATTCTGAAACAAGCGTAATACTGCTTTTCAAAAAGTCCAAAATAACAACAGAAATTACTTATAATAATATTGTATTCTTTTTAAAGGCTTTACTTGGAAAACTTGGTTACTTTGACTTATACACTGAAATGAACTTTTGGTTCATATACACTAAAAGGAAATTATGAAGGAAATTGAAGAAATCTGCACAACTCTGCAGTACGTAATGTAACTTTTTAGTACGTTACTAAGTAAAATTTTAGCATGAAAGTGTACTTTAACAATATATATATATAATATGAATATAAGCATTCATTCATTCATTTCACGTTTGTAAGTCTGAAATTCATCATCCCATATATATATATATATATATATATATATATATATATATATATATACACACACACCGTGTTTCTTATCGATTAGTATTTATAAAAAAACTATACTTCTCTCTCTTCATTCTTGTTCCGGGTTATGATTTTAAAGTTTGATTAATCGCTTTCCATAGAGAGAACTTTCAAATCAATAAATAATGAATGACTCTAATTATGCTCGAGCCAGAATGAAACAGAAAAATAAGTAAGTTTCATTACACTCTTCTCTATATAGAGTCATACTTCATTCTTAATAAATCTGTAGGTATATATATATATATATATATATATATATATATATATACAGTATGTGTGTGTGTGTGTGTATTGTCGTTGTGAATCGTAAAATGAAAACTATTTCGTGAAGATTGCTTCTCAAAAGATTATTCAGATGACGTACAGAGATATGACCATCAATTCGATACGTTATATAAAGAGTTACGTTGTAAGAAAGACGTATTATAAACATTAATAAAATATACTATAATAGAAAATTAACCAAACGTCATCAGTCACCGCACGTCGAAATAAGATGAATGAAAAGAGGCTAAATTCTCATTGGCCGAAACTAACCAATGGCAGTCATCGTTGATGTATCAAAGGGTATACAGCTTCGATAATTAATAATAGCCGCATTGTAGTCTCTTTTAGGTAGTTTTAAAGGTTCAAATGAATCTATTTTATTGTGGGGTACTTTTCCATCTTTTCTTTTTTCTTTTTTTACAAATATCTAGTGAGGGTGACCTAAAAATGCATCTGACTCTTTTAGATATGCATTTATATTAATTGTGGAAATATATATATATATATATATATATATATATATATATATATATATATTGTGTTACTGTATATGATATGGTTAAACAATAATATACACAATAATAGACCACATTAGTATACCAAAATATTATCTATCGACTGAAATATACACGCCAAAGCCTAATTTAGTTTTTACATACACACAACATTTGAGCTTTCAGCAATGTACTATGCAAAAACATGCTCAAAACAAGACCTATAGAAATTAATATGTCAGACATAGATTAATACATCAGCCATAATGGAAGTTTTTTGACTATTAGAGAACCCCAAGCCAACGGGGGAGGAAAGCTGCTCTGAACCATTCTGACAAATGATCGAAACTATAAAGAGAAAGAGAAAAGGAGGTCCAAAATGTTGAATTCTTGCTTTTATTTAAAAGCGTATTATACCGTCTACCCTGAGAGGAAATGGTTGAGAAAGTCATTAATGCAAGTTTCTTGAGAGAGAGAGAAAGAGAGAGTGAGAGAGAGAGAGTAGATAATGGTGAAGATTAATGTTTTCGGTTATTTTATATGTACTCGTATATTTTATTTTCATGAAAAGGCTTTAGGACAAGAATCAAATTAATAATCATTATTGCAGTATGCATTTTTGACACATTACGAGTACTTTATAAAACTATATTAACAATAGCCTCAATTTATCTGTATTATTCCCATATTTTCTTTATTTCTATATCAATATTATCTATATTACTCCCATATTTTCTTTATTTCTATATCTATATTATCTATATCAATCCCATATTTTCTTTATTTCTATATCTATATTATCTATATCAATCCCATATTTTCTTTATTTCTATATCTATATTATCTATATCAATCCCATATTTTCTTTATTTCTATATCTATATTATCTATATCAATCCCATATTTTCTTTATTTCTATATCTATATTATCTATATCAATCCCATATTTTCTTTACTTCTATATCATATTATCTATATCAATCCCATATTTTCTTTATTTCTATATCTATATTATCTATATCAATCCCATATTTTCTTTATTTCTATATCTATATTATCTATATCAATCCCATATTTTCTTTATTTCTATATCTATATTGTCTATATAAATCCCATATTTTCTTTATTTCTATATCTATATTATCTATATTAATCCCATATTTTCTTTATTTCTAAATTTGCAAAACAACCTTTTTTTTTCAAAATAATTCAGATTTTTATCTTAAAAGAAGAAATTATAAATAAAACGTAGCCACACTTTATAACTTCGACTTATACTTTATACGCATGTAAAGACAACTACACCCAAATAAAACCTTCTAAATTTAGAACTTATAACTTCTTTTTAAAGGTGATTCTAGGGAAGTTTTTCCTTGTTTTGGCTTTCAAAATTTTCCTGTCATAGATGATATAATAACGTCTTTTAATGATACATAACTTCTTTAGATATAAGAAATGGTCTTCGAAACTTCTTTTCTGAGTGATTCAAGATAACAGAAGATAATATTCCTATGTATAGAAGGTTGAGGGAAGCCTTTTTGTTTCTGTGTAGAGTATTATCATAACTATCACACTAAATGCTGTCGACTCTATCTACTTTAAACTTAAGAATATAAATGGGTTTTAATGTTTTCTGCAAAAAATAAAGAATAGGAAAAGTACACTGTTAGTAGATCAAAAGTAGATTGAAAATAGATCAAACGGTTCACTTCCGAATCTTATACAGTAGAAAATAAAAGGAAGCGCATTTTTAGGGATTGAGGTCAACTTTTCACGTTACTTTCAATTAATCTTCTACCTACTCTGTGCTCTCTAAATACTTCACATGTAGAGTGAAGTACATTTAGTACACGTACATAAGTACATTTAGACGCAACCTCTCATTTTTAAAGTAGACAACGGAAAAGATTTAGAGTGAAAGTAGATACAACGGACAAAATTTAGAGTGAAAGTAGACACAACGGAAAAGATTTAGAGTGAAAGTAGACAAAACGGACAAAATTTAGAGTGAAAGTAGACACAACGGACAAGATTTAGAGTGAAAGTAGACACAACGGACAAGATTTAGAGTAAAAGTAGACACAACAGACAAGATTTAGAGTGAAAGTAGACACAACGGACAAGATTTAGTGACAAATTTTTTATATGTTTATATCCTACAGTATTTAACACTTCCATGAATTAACTTGAATTGTTAAAACAACTA